>CAJFCO010017928.1:4720-15481 GCA_904066015.1 Synergus gifuensis | reverse complement strand
CGTGCGACGCACGTGCATCGCACAGTACATGCATTTTGCTATCTGGGAAGAGTTTACTTTTCTAACATCTCTCATTCTTCCATACTAACCCTCATACACTTAAATCTATTGGAGTTCCTACTGGCTGTTCTAATTTATTTCCCGTTTCTAGATTATATCGGTCTGGGAAGAGGATCTGTATACAGTCTGTTCAACAAGAACGTGTGGTCTGTATTTTTAAAACTAATAGAGATATTTGAACAATCTTTTTTTTAAAGTAAAGTACTTTTAAAGTACTAATACGCCATCACTTAGTAAATGGTCCAGTCTCCATCGTTGTCCAGAATGGCCAGGCACCTTCTTGGCATACTTTCAACTAATTTTTCGCCATAGTTCGTTAGTAAATCTAGCCATAAGTTTTTAATTCTTTGTGACAGCTGTTTTAGGGTGAAGACACGTTTTCCAGCAAGTTTCCTCTTCAAGATACTCCAGACGTTTTCGATTGAATTTGCATTTGCGGGACTGATGTGATGGCCAGTCCAAGGTCGTGATGTCATTTCCCTCTTTCCAAGCGCTGCAGAGACTTCGATGTTTTGGGTCGTTACCCAGATAGCAAAATGCATGCACTGTGCGACGCACGTGCGTCGCACGCGTGCAACTTTTGTCTCACGGCATGCACGCAGGATATGACACAGCTGCGTCCTCATATGCGAGACACGTGCGTCGCACGTCATAGGTGGTTACGTGCGAGTTGGTAAAATGCGAAAATTTCATTTCATATTTAAAAAAATAATTCTTTTCTATTGCGTGAAAATGAATTTTATTATTTTAAACAAATTTTAACTTCTCGCACGTTACTCGCATTTCACCATCACGCGTGCGACTTTCACGGCGTGCGACCCATATGCGTCGCATATGAGGACGCACATGTGTGCTCCGGTACGCGAACGCGTGCCCCGCACGATTTTAACAGAGAAAGATGCTTAGAGAAGCATTCCCAAACATGGACCTTCACTGGGTGTTTAATGGTCCGCTGGAGAAATCTACTGCCAGCCGTAGACCAGGCATACATAATGGGAACCCATGCCCAGAACGACGCTTCGTCAGAAAAAATAACGTTCGACCAGTCCCGGTCGAGATTTTCAGCAGCCCATGCCTTCCGTTTTTCGATATGGGTTTCTGAGAGTAGGGATTTTTACCTCGTGCTACGGTACTGCATCTTCGATTCGGCCAATCGCTGTCGTATGGTGTTGATACTAATGTGTACTCCCTTTTTGGCTAGTATAGCCTTGGTATCTCGCAAACCGAGAGTGGGGGTACGCTTGATTAGCTGCACGATCCCTTTGTCCTCTTTGCTGGTTGTTGCACGCATTTTTCCTCTTTCAGGAAGATCGTCGACAGTTCCACTGACTTTATACCGCTCAACCCACTTCATAATGAACGACTGTGACATTTTAAGTATTTAGCAGCCGCTGCGACGGACATTTTTGGTCCTTTTGGATGGGAACACAAGAAGACGGCTTCAGAACGTTTAGCGTAAACAGAACTCATTTTCGTTCGCGTGCGTTCTCTCGGACGGTTCGAGCGATACTGAAGCGGTATCATAAACGCATATTAGTCCTTTGAACGTGCTTTAATTAAAAAAAAAAAAGTTCAAAAATCTCCAATAGTTTTAAAAATACAGACCATACGCTCTTGTTGAACAGACTGTAAGTGGTGAAAATCCACAACATTACAAGGGTTAGTTACCATATACAGGGTGTCAAAAAAGTTCCCGGAACGGTTGAAAATATCTTCAGGAAAGATATTTTTTTATGGATGTGAAGGTCATTCTTGAAGTAATTTTTAACAAGGAATTCAATGGTGACCTTTATTTTGAACTTGAAGATAATCTCCAAGGTCAAATATTCAATGTCAAATAATGTACCAGTGAATCTAAGATGTCATTGTACCAGTGAATCTAAGATAAATCATTTCTTTTTGGTAAAAACCCGAATTTTCAGTTTTTCCCGTACAAATTTTTTAGGGTTGAAAAGAAATGAGTAACGCGAGTATTTTTTCACTTATAGCCTACCAGAAACATGTATGAAAATGTTTAATAGGTGTGCCTTAAAAAAAAACATTTACTTTTGAAAAAAATCAACGTTTTCGTGGATTTGTCCATATACTTTTATTTAAATTACTTTAGTTCCAAATGAAAAAGAAAACTAATTTATTTAAGGTTCTATCGACCTTAAGGAACACATTCTCATCAGAGCACTCGCGCTTCACACTTTATATTTTATTTAAACATCATATAAATTATTTATAGTTATTTAAAAATTGTAATGAAATAATGAAATAATTTAAAATATTTTAGAATTAATAGAAAATTAATTTATTTAATGTTCTATTGATCTTAAAAATACTATTTTCAAAAAAGCGCTCAAGATTTTCGTTAGATATTATTTTTAAATCTCATTCAAACCTTGCGATTTGTGTTAGAATTTTTTTTTTAATATTTTTGATGATTAAAACAAAAACTAATCATCATATTAAAAAACGGTCAAGGGAGAGTTTGTAGATCTTTTAAAGACCAATACCTATGTTCTTATAATTTTCTCTGTATCACGCGTTATTTGGCTAAAAAATTGAATTTTCGATTTTTCAAGAAAATTCAAAAAATTGTTACGTCAGTCCTGTAGGACGTTCAAAAAAATATATTTTTCATCCTTTGATATGTTTTTCATATATTTTCATATATTATTTTTCATTTTAAGACACTAGAAGAGTATACCAAAGGCCAATCCAATCGGTCAATTCTTTCGAAAGTTATCGTGAACGAAAAATAAAAATCTACACACACACACACACACAGGTAAAACCATGTTTTTCAGGTTCAGGGGGTCACAAAACGTGAAGATTTAACAAAAAATGGGGGGGTCAAATATTACACAAATATAATACATTCTCTGATGAGAATGTAAAAAATAAGAACAAATGTCTGCGAAACGACCAGATGCCCTTTTTCTGAATTGTCTTGTTTTTTCGGGGTAAACAACCCTTCAAGATGATACAGAAAAGTCGATGAAATGTTAAGATGTACATCAACCTTGACCATCATGACCTTCAGATCAATTATCAAGGTCACTTGAAGGTCAAGACGATTTTTCTTAGATTGTAACTCATGTTTTTGATTGCGGATAAGTCCGTGGATTAGATAAGAGCGGGAAATTTTGTGTAAGAAAAGTCCTTTTGAAAAAAGGAAAAAAAAAACTTATTTTTATGACCTTGAGAGGGTCCAAACTCAAGGTCTAGTATCTGAAAAAAAGATTGGGTGTCTTTTTCCGAATATTTTCCTGTCTTCTCATTTAGGTAAATGATAATTTTTCGAAAATATTTAACTCTGTGCCCGGATGAACTTTTTTTTTAGACTTCGGGCTATAGTTTGCAATCACAATACACCCCTAAACACACCCAGGCAGTACCAATCATTTCTGATAAAATATAAAGACTCTGTGAATATTTTTCAATTTTCTCCTTTAGGGAAATGATCATTTTTCGAATATATTGAACTGTGTGCCTGAATGGATTTTTTTTAGACTTCAGGCTATGGATTGTAATCAAAATACACCCCCAAACACACCCAGGCAGTACAAATCATTTCTAATAAGATTTAGACTGTGAATATTTTTAGATCTTCTCCTTCAAGAAAATAATGATTTTTCGAAAATATTGAACTCTGTGCCCGGATGAATTTTTTTTGGAGCCTTTGGGGTATGGATTGTTATCACAACACCCCCCAAACACACCCAGGTAGTAACAATCATTTTGGATAAGGTGTAAAGACTCTGTCAATATTTTTCGATCTTCTCCTTTGGGAAAATGAACGTTTTTTGGAAAATATGGAACTTTGTGCCCGGATGATTTTTTTTCTAGCCTTCAGGCTGTAAGATTGTTATTACAACACCCCCTAAACACAACCAGGCAGTAACAATCATTTCGGATAAGATGTAAAGACTGTAACTAGTTACAAAAGTGACAATCTTGACAATGTCACTTCTCTGTGACTAGTTACAAAAAAAAAAGACACTTTGTCCTTATTTTTAGCGTTACGTAGAAACAACGGCGTGGATGTAGTAGATTCTGTTTCCTTTGGGGTGCTTTCTTATTGTGAGTCCCCCTTGCCTCTCACGTTTCGGATGGTTGATTAACGTGAGTCCCCTTGCCTCTTACCATTGCTACGAGTGTTACAATCAACCACGGAGTAACTGTTCAAAGAGCTCTCCATTGGCTTGAAGACACAAATAATGTAGACGTCTATCAAAACCGTCCACAAAAACGTCCTCGCCGTTATTTCTGGGTAACGCTAAAGGTAAGGACAAAGTGTTTCTTTTTGTAACTAGTTACAGAGAAGTGAGATTGTCAAGATTGTCCTTTTGTAACTAGTCACAATCTTTATATCTTATCTAAAATGATTGTTACTGCCTGGGTGTGTTTAGGGGGGTATTGTGATTACAATCCATAGCCTGAAGTCTACAAAAAATTCATCCGGGCACATAGTTCAATATTTTCGAAAAATGATCATTTTCGGAAAAAGGCACCCACTTTTTTTTCAGATACTTGACCTTGAGTTTGGACCCTCTCAAGGTCATAAAAATAAGTTTCCTAAAGGACTTTTCTTACACAAAATTTCCCACTCTTATCTAATCCACAGACTTATCCGCAGTCAAAAACAGGAGTTATAATCTAAGAAAAATCGTCTTGACCTTCAAGTGACCTAGAAAATTGACCTAAAGGTCATGATGGTCAAGGTGATGTACACCTTAACATTTTATCGACTTTTCTGAAGCATCTTGAATGTTTATTTACCCCGAAAAACCAAGACAATTCAGAAAAAGGGCATCTGGTCGTTTCTCAAACATTTGACCTTAATTTTTTACCTTTCCAAGATCACAAAAACCTTTTTTCCACAGGTAATTTTTGACGTGAAATTTCCCACTCTTTTCAAATCTGTAGTCAAAAATAGGGGTTCTCATTTAAGAAAAGGGTCTTACCTCCATTTGACCTTGAAAATTGACCTCAAGGTCAAAATTGATTGTACAGTCAAATGTCCCCCTCGGTCTTGGTTAACCTTTATCCGTACCATTTTTTCGTAGATAAAGTATTTTAGAAGATATTTGGAATTATAGATTAAAATGACTTGGGTAAATAAGTGTATAGTGTCCTACTAGGTAGTAATTTGCAGTAAAAAATTTTTTCAATTGGAAAAAAAATTTACCGAGTTAGGAATGAAAGGATAGTTGTAATAGTAGTGTTCTGGATACAGTTGATCCATTCCCATAATAAAGTGAACATGTTGCATCATCGTCGCATTAAATTAAAGTAGTGTCTTTATCATATCTACTTTCGCATATTAATCTAGAAGGTTCGAAATTTAGCACGGACAGGAATCATCGAAAGTTCTCGAGTGGGAAAATTAGTTACCACTTCAATCTTTTTATTTTTAGGTTTTGCATGCAATTCGCAGAGGTGCATCTGTTCTACGAGCCTCAATGCCAAAAATCAAGGACGTTAACATAATCGACAAATACTCCAGAATAATTTTCCCCGTGAGCTTTTTACTATTCAATACTGGATACTGGATATTTTACGTCCTGTGAGCGAACAATTTTATTAATTATTACTTTTAAAATTAAAACCTACGTATTTTCATTTTTGAAAATGAAAAATCGCGGGCGAAATGTAAAATAGCGAATGCGGGTTGTAGATAAATAGTCTAGTTGTTAACTACTTCATCATAAATCTAGTCATACACATATAAGGTACGACAAATAGAAAGGCCATGGTTTTCATGGGATCTCATATTGTTGCAAAAATAATGGCGTGACAAAATGACAAAATAAAATGCTCTCAAAAAAGAAGGAAAATAATGTGCGATGTTTTCACGAAAATAGGAGAATATATGGGGAAATAAATTCTTTTAAATAAAATTAATACTGTATTGAATTCAGTTTGAAATGCTTTTTTTTTAAAAAAAAAAAAAGTTTAATACAATTGAAACAAGAAAATAGATTTTGAACTACACAATTGTTTGAATTAATTTTTAATTTAAAAAATACATTTTCAACCAAAAAATTAAATTATCAACCAAATTTTTTCTTTGTAACCAAAATAAGAGAGACTGTGAAGCCTCTGTAATTAAAAAAAATTATAAATTAAAATAGTGAAAAATTTGCAACTATAGTTGCAAATTTTTCACTATAATAATTTCATAATAATTATTTCATAATTTTTCACTATTTTTCGGTATACCGCAAGTTACGCCATATGAGAGAAGAAACAAATTTAAAACGAACATTGTGAATCAAGCTATGAAGCTATGTATAATAAGTAAATTACGAAACTGATTAAGATTATATTTAATATATGTATATTCGATCCGATAAGAAAGTCGGGATACTGATATAGAAAAAGAAAGTTGAAAGTACATACAAGTGCTACTGCCATATGACATACTCTATACACTCTACTCATACCAACTCTAACTTACATAAAAACATATACACACAAATAATTAAATAAAACATTTTGTCTCATGTCAGGCATTCAATGCGTCAGCTTCAGACGCAAAAACTTGTTCAGACATGGAAAACATATAAGGATATGATAACACGGAAAACAACCAGGCAAATAGAGATAAAGCAGATAAAAAAGTCTGAGGGTTATTCAAGACGAATTACTCATCATTTATTTACCATTGCAGAAAAAGCATTCTTTGAACTCGAGAGGATTTTATATAATAATCGACCCTAATGATTATTGTGGCTAAAAATATCTGCAAAGAAATACAATTCTGGAATATTTGGAAACAGTGTAGCTAATAAAGGTCTAATAGGTGTAGTCCAAATTTTCTTTTTTTTTTTTAAAAATCGTTTGCTCCCACTGGCTTATTTATTTTTTGTATGCCCAAAAAATAAATTATTCCAAATTTTAACATAATCGATTAATATTTACCCTCCAAATATGGGTTTTTAAATTTCCCATGGGATATTAGCATGGGAGAAATCACGTAAAAACAAAAAATTTGCATTACTTTTTCAATTTTAATTCGAATTGTGCGGCTAATTAAAATTTTACGTTTTTTTGTGATTTCTCTTATGTAAATATCCCATTAGAAATTTCAAGGCCCATGTTTGATATAGGTAAATATAACCGTTTTAACTAAAATTTGATGTAATTTCTTTGTTTGGGTATACGAACAAATTCCATTAGTGGAAGCAAACGAATTAAAAATGAAATAAAATAAGGATCAGTCTTTTGTTCAATTAAATTAATTTTATATTATCCTATTATTAATTTTAGATATTGAAAATCTTAAATATTTTATACCAAAATATTTTCCGTTTTAAAATTGCAGCTTTGAATTTTGTGAGACCTTAAAAATTGTTTCATCAGCATCATAACAAGCATTAGGATTTTATTCGCACTAATCATAAGAGACTTAAACAAATATATTCAATGCGAGTGGAATATTTCACATTTTCTCTAGTTAGATCAAGATTCGACGTCCAAATATTCAGACTGGTCAACAATTTTTGAAAATTCTCGATTTTTCAAAATACAAAATTTAAAATACAAGATTTCAAATACAAAATTTCACAACATTTCAAAGGTTTCAAGATATTTTTGAGGATTTTAAGGGATTTTAAATGATATTAAAGAATTTCAAAGGATGTTAAAAGAATTCAAAATAATTTTACAGTTTTCAAACGATTTCATAAGATTTCAAAGATATCAAGAATTTTTAAGGAACGTGTAAAGAATTAAAAAGAGTTGAAAGATTGAAATTTTCTGAAAGTTTTTAAAATCAATTATAATTCTGTGAAATGCTTAAAATCACATGAAAATCTTATAATATTTCTCTGAAATCTATTGATTTCTCTAAAATTTTTTGAAATATATTAAAATCTTTTTGAATTATGTTTATATATTTTAATTAAATTTTCTACAATCTCCTAAAATAAATAAAAATACTTTGGAATCTTTAGAATTCTTTGAAATATTTAAGAATATCTTAAAATCTTTTACAATTTTTAAAATTCTTTTTAAACTCATTTTGTATTCTTAAAATTATACACTCACTTCGAGGCTTCCAGTTTATAGAAACAGTTTTTATGACAGGATTCTGTTATACTTATTTTATATTTATTAATTATATTTTATATTTATTTATTATTTTATATTTATTAATTATTTCGACTCAAGATAAAAATACAGTTTCCAAAAACTGAAGAACAGCCTGATTCCAAGTAAATATACAAACGATTAAAGTTTAATGTAAAATTATTAGTATATACATATAATGAGCATATTTACAAATAATATATTGATTATTTATGTTAAGAAGCGTATACGTGTGGGTGGAAATAATGAGATAGGTCACACTGTAATTCAGATTATGATAATTATGACGAAAAACGCAGAAGATAAAAAAAAAGAAACAGTAATAGCTGAGAACTTGGCATTGTAGAATTGTAGATATCATACCCGAATGTTCGATTATCATTTATCAATCATCAAAATATGAAATATCTTAAGTTTTCATTTTGTATATCTCTTTTGCAAGATTATTTGTCCGAAAATATTTACTTGAATTGTGATTCTTGATTATATGAAGATGTTCAATAAATTACATACAAATATTTGACACTCGTGAGAATTCCTTAAAATTCCTTAAAACTCGTGAGAATTGCTTAAAATACCATGAAATCTTTTAAAATCTTTTGAATGGATTTTAAAAGTTATATAATATATAACAAAAATAACATAGTTAGCATAAATTTCTGACAGAGGTTTTAGTAATAAACAGTCACAAAAAAATTGCAAGCAAAGACACATTGTTCTAAAAGAAATTCGTGTAAATTGCTAAAATACACAAATGACAATCAATCGATTATTTATTTTTGTAAGTGAGAAATTCCTATTCATTAAGGACATGTGATACTTTTTCGACGGGTCAATCAGGTTCAAATATACCAATTGTTTGTCCACAAAAATGAACATTTTTGAAAAGTGAATTCGGAGAAGTTAGAAAATATATTAAGGGAGATTTATTGACTCTCATTTTATTAAATAATGAGAAAAAAATATTTTTTAAATAAACTCGTAGAAAGCATAGCGCACCTAATCAGGGCCGGCTCTACCATATAGGCGAGCTAGGCAAGTGCCTAGGGCGACATAATCGGGCCAAAATTTTCATTTTTATAACGACAAATCAATGGAAAAAGTTTGAAATATTCATCTTTTATTTCAAATTTACCGCAAAAAATTAGAGCACAGCCTAGTGACCAATTAATAGCCCTACAAAAAAAGTTGGATTGAAAAGTATTTAAAAGTATTAAAAAATTTTGCACTTCGAATGCGAGGTTGTCGCAAAGCGGAATTCAAGACAAAATCTCCAGAATGCGATTGAATGCGATCTAATACTTGGTCATCACGAATTTTCTGCTTCGCATTCAATTGCATTCAGCACTATTGAATAAAAATCGAAGTCTCGCATTAAATCGCATTGAACGTAGAATTTATCACTTTTGTATTTAGACGTATTCAACATTTAGATGTAATATTCGAACTATCGCATTAAAAGGTATTGGCTTCCGGTCTGATGCAGTTCCAATACGAGGTTGTCGAAAAGCGAAATTCAAGACAAAATATTCTGAATGCGAAGCAATGCTTTTCAATCTGACCTTTTTTACAGGGAGAATACTATTCACGTTATCTATGTATACACATTTCATTATGTCATGATCATTGGCGCAAATATTTATTTCGCCTAGGGCGCCAAGTTTTCTTAAGCCGACCCTGCACCTAACATCAGTGACCACCACGGTCGTATAAACAGGTCCAGAATCTCCGGTGGTGAAAGCATTAGAGCAATGACTCGCGTTTTGTCCACGATTAGAGCTTCTCAACTAGCCACCAAAGGTAGAGCGCAACGATCGGAGGGTAGAGAGTTGGAACGAAACTAACCTAAAAGTGTGTTCGACTTGGACAGTTCGCGCTCACGGTCAATCGGTCATCTGTGCTATTTTCGTTAGTACAGTTTTTCGTTTTTAATGATCGTTTAATATTAACATATTTTACAATGCCGAAATCGTGTTGCGTTCCGAAGTGTGACAAGGAATATAGTGGTGAAAAACGTTCAATTTTTATGGTTCCTAAGGATGAGGAACTTCGAAAAAAATGGGAGGAAGCTATTCCAGGAAATCCAAGACTTAAAACTTTTCATAGTGTTTGAGAAAAGCACTTTAAAGAAAATTGCATTATACGTGAGTATATTCACAAGGATATTATATTTGAATAGGGAGGTTTTGAAATCTAGGTTATGTAAACCACAGTGATCACGGTGATATAAACAAACCATATACCCTCCGATCGTTGCGCTGTACCCTTTGGTGGCTAGTTGAGAAGCTCTAATCGTGGACAAAACGCGAGTCACCACCACCACCGGAGATTCTGGACCTGTTTATACGACCGTGGTGACCACATGGAGATATTATAGATAGAGGAGGCATGCCTATAAGTGGGAACGTGGTCTGGATAGAAAGAGAAAGGATGAAGTAGGTATTGCTGTCTTTCTCTACTGGAGCATGCGCATGCATGACTGTGGTATACAATTACACAGCTGCGAGAATCTAACCTGTACCTGAATGTCAATATTAACATGATATGACTTGATATGACCAATTGATATATATGAATATATATTATTAACTTAATATGACGATCTATTGTGTTGTG
>CAJFCO010017927.1:24144-39430 GCA_904066015.1 Synergus gifuensis | reverse complement strand
TATATATATATATATATATATATATATATATATATATATATATATATATATTGCATTGGATTTGTTCTTGAACACGTCGCTCAAAATCATCATCACCGAAATGATGCCTAAACTCCTTTTTGAACTTGCGCCATGTGGTAAGTTCTTTTACGTGGACTTTAAACCAACGGAAAGCCATTCCGTGTAACAAAACTGGCATAGCCAACAACAATTCTTCATCGGAAATCAGTGTTAGTCTACAGAGATCCTCTATTCTTGTTAGGAACGTATCTGCGGAAATCTGGTCCTCACCACTGAAGGTTAGCTTCCAGCTCAATATCGTCTGTGCTAAGTTCTTGTGACTGCGGCGATATCGACCACTTGAATTCAGAGAGTTATTTTGATTCAGTGGAACGTCCTCGTCAGAAGAAGTGTGTACTTCGGAACGACACCTACAATTCGACATTGTATTACTTTTCCTGCTTTTCCTAGTGTCCGTTATTCTTGTAGACTCGGCACGTGAACGGTTGAGGTTCGAATCTTTTATTTTACTCTGAGCTCTGCTAAAGGGTTCTGAGTCAGAGTTCTCAAGATGACTAATTCTAGACCTAGGTTCTACCTTATAATCTTTCGGTATTGCTCCTAATGAAGTCCTATCAGCTATCCTTCTGTGTGTATTTACGTTGCGATGCGATTCGGTAATTGATTCAGCAATGGTGCTGATCTGTACCCTTCTTCGCCCTTCAAATGGGTCAATACGCAACGGATCCTGAAATTTAAAATCAAGACCTAAAGAACCTCTATTAGTTCCAGGCAACAAACTCGACGCGGTACTATGGGGTACGGACGGTTCAGGTGGACCGTGAAAATTCGCATGTTCGGTAGTTAAACCTAATACGGGATTGACGGCATAATGCGGAAGCATCGTCGATTGCAAACGGGGTGTTGACACAGTCCCAATAGTGTTAGTTGTCACTATTGATCCAGTAATTGTGCCATTTGTAGTAGTGATCGCTAGACTTGCGGAAGTTGTGATGGTAGCGGTGGTAACTTGTGTTTCTACGCTAACTGTGATTGGATTAGCAGAATGATCGGTGGTAGTAAAGATGGCAGCTGCTTCATCCAAGCGCAGGTTTTTGGACTCGTTTTCCGTGTCTGTGTTGAGAGATATTGCGGAGGTGATGAATGTCACGTCCGATACTCTCGAAGACCATCCGTTGTAAAGTTTAATTCCCTTACGCAATCTCGAGCACCTAGCCTTCCTTGTGCCACTAGTATCGAGAGACAAGTATTCTAATGCCTCGATAATTTCAACATTATCCAATTCTGAGATCACTTCTTTCAGTTCTTTAAATGACTTAAAGTCCGCAATCCTTGCAATGAACGCCATTGTAGTACCTATACAATCCTAAAAAAAAGAAAAAAATTCGCGAGGGAAGTCTCGAGGAACTCAAAAATCTGCTCGAAACTTCCGAAATCTTATGATCAAAATCCGTTATTATTTATCCAAAATTATGGAATAAATTTTCAAAGTTTATTTCCGAGTAGTAATATGTTCTAAATTATAGAACGATTGTTGGAATTTTTATTTTCGAGTTTTTCGAAAAATATCTTTAAACAACTTATTTCAAATAAGTCTAATACATACGAAGAATTTCAGAGGCCTAACAACATCTGTCTGAAAGCTTAAAAAAAAATGAAACAATTTTTTCATGGAAATGCAGGGGAAAATTCCGAGGAACCTGAAAATCTGCTCAAAAATTCCCTCAAAATTCAGAAAAAAAATAATAGTAACCGAGGGTAAATTCCGAGGAACCTAAAAATCTGCTCGAAATTCCCAAAATCCTTGTTTATTCTTAATTATGGAATAAAAATTTTATAATATTTCCGAGTTGTTCGGAAGTAATTTTTGAAAATATTTATTTTCGTTAAGTGGTATCGTCGGGTCACTCATGTCTGGTGCTTTGAAAAGTGCTGTAAATTACTCTAAAAAATTCCGAAAAATTCCTGAAATCTCATCAAGTATCCTAGTATAAGGACCAATCACTATAATGCTGATTTTATCACTTGTTTAAACAATATAATCAAGTAAACCAATAAAAACGTGAAGAATGCACTATTTTGTCATGATGCATTTTGTCAATTATTACTTTGGATTTAATTTTTTTTAAATCAAATGGGAAATTAAAGCTTAAAAATGGCACTTTAAGAAAAAAAATATTGAGATTCTGTATGAATAAAATCAAAGTTTGTGTCATCGGGTCACTTGTGTTTTTTCGGAATTTTGATTGGCTCCTACAAATGCTGTTTATGGATTAAATTGACAACCCTTGGGGAGCTTATAGCCTACTTGTGTAAAATTATTTAGAGTATAGTTTGGGCCTGCCCCGCACCCTTCTCTTCAACCTAATGAGGGGAGAATGTTTGGGCCAGGCACGAGTGACCCGACGACACCACTAAAGGGTTAATGTATTATTTATATATATATATTTATATTTATTAATTTATATATTTATATTATTTCGTATTTTTAGGTCTCATGATGTTCGAGCCACCTTGTAAAAAAAGATGTGGGAATATCATACAAGAACAGAAAGAATTGTTATGCGCATTTATTGAACGGAATGATGATTTAAGAAATAAGAAATTTACATCGACTTTCACAATTAAAGATGCTCAAAAGAAATGGCTTGAAATTGCAGCTGAATTAAATGTAATACCCGAAGGAGCAGTTAAAGATTGGAAATCTTGGCGTAAAACATGGCAGGACTGGAAGTCTGCTACTAAAACTAAAGTAGCTAAGGAAAAACGTTGTGCTCGAGAAACTGGAGGTGGTGAGCCGGTAAATCTTTTAACCAATGCGGATTCAGCGATGATTAATTTAATTTCAAAAGTCTTTCTAGAAGGTGATGCAGAAATTCTCGAAACAGCAGTAGATTTTAACTTTAATTTTCAAGACAATGAATTGTATCTCAATTCGAATATCGAATATGAAACCACAAAAGAAAACATTATCTTAGACGCGAACAAAAAGGACAATATGTCATCTTCAAAAACTCCTAGCATTATTGCCACCCCCACTACACCGAAAGAAGCATCTGCGAAGTCAATTCCGAAAAGTCGATTGTTAAGGAAAAAAATTAGATTTGAAGAAACAACCAAGTTCACTCAGAAAATTGCCGATTCCACCGAGCAAGATGTACAAGCACGACGTGAATATTATGCAGCAAAGTTAAATCTAATTCAACGTGACGTAGAAGCAAAGAAGAGAATTGCAGCCGCCTGCGAAATGATATTAAGTACTAAAGTATTGTCGGATATTGGTAAAGCTACAACCGATGTCGATGGGCAGGAAAACGAAGAAGTTTTGTACGAAGATCTTTCGTACGAAGACGTACAAGAAGCGATGCAGTAGCCTTGACCAAAAATTTTCAGTTATATTTTTTTTTTTCGTTCGTTGCTTTTTATTATTATTATTATTATTATTATTATTTTGTGAATAACCTTTAATCTTCGTTAAAAGCTTTAATTATAACTACTGCAGAGTCTCAGTATTATTCACAAATGAGGAAAAGAAATTCAGTAATCTGAATCTTTTCTATGATATTAAAATGTGATATTAAATGATATCAAAAGAATACTATTTATAGATTTGAGGTAAAGTCTGAATTGAGAGAAACACCGAGTTAGACAAGTACGATTAAACATTCATTGTGATATAATCTCTAAGATTTTATTTACTTTCAAATATGAAGTAAAATGTATTTTAGTTTTAAGCAACAATTAAATCTGCAAGTATTAAGCTAGGAATTTTGTACTTTTCCAAGTCTCGTAAATATTTCTGATGAACAATTTAATCTTAAATTCCAAACACATCCGCTCTTTATTTGTTACAAAAAAATGTGTAAAGATGTTGGATCGAAATTCTAACTTCATAATTAAATTTCCCATTTTACTCAATAATTATTAGAATATAATATCTTTTCGATCTGTAAATGTACTCTACTTTAAAACAGAAATGTGCCTATAGAGTCTTATCCAATCCGAATCTTTTAGATTTGATACATACTCGTATTCTGTAATTAACATAAAATATAAACAGATTTAATAAATTTTACGTATTCCACGACTTTTTCTTCTACGAACCAATTATAAATGTTTTTTAGATATAAAAATAACCAATTTTATAATTTTCAACTATTCTTTTTTACCACAAAAAGATTATATCATTAAAAAAGATTATACCAATGTGGTACAGACTGGATTTGACCCAAATCTTGAATCTTAATTACACAATTGCACACAGTTTCATTTTTGAGGTCTGTCTTTGATTTTACGTGCTTTCAAATATATTTTAAGTACTTTCCAATGACGCGAACAATATGGGTGTGAGAGTATGACAAAATAGCGAATCTTGAGTATTATTCGTATATTTTCCTTCCGTTTACTATTACTCGAATGAGCAGTTATGGGTTTTCTTAAAAGTTAAAAAGTTCGTGTAAAATTTGTAGAAATTATTGAGGTGTGAAAATTAATCACACCTCACAGGAAGCACCATGTTTTGTTTCGAGTTGTCTTGCCGGAAAAGGTTCGACAACTTAGTTTAATTATTTTATGTATTATAGAAATTTCACTATACTGAATTCGAGGCTGACTATTTTATAGAGAAAAACCCCCTTAAACTAATATGTATATTTAGGGTTGAAAAAAGGGAAAACACTGTTTATGGGAAAAAGCCTAAGAGGCATAAAAAACCTATTTATAGAAATAAGCAAAATGAGATCACATGAGATTTAGGCGTTGGTGTCACACACATGGTCGATAATTAAATTAATTAAATGAAATAGTATTATAAATTAAGTTAATTAAATTAAATATTATTATAAATTAAATTAAATTAATTAAAATTATGTTCGATTATTCTTCTTTGGAAAGCACGACCTCTTGCAAGGTCAGGATCCACGCGATGTCAACGTGCATCTTCAAGAACTGCAAAAAGTTCTTCGTCGTGCGGAGGATAAATTCCAAGATCTCCGACTTCTGCATCTGTTTCGTCTTGAATAAAACGCACATTGTAGTCGATGCACATGTTATGTAACACTGTGCATGTATTTATAATTTTCGATGCAATGGTTGGTGCATAATGTAGTACGCGGTGCTTTAACGTACATCGAAATCGCATCTTAAGCAAACCATTACATCGTTCTATTATACATCGTGTGCCCGTGAAACAGTCGTTATATAACGACTTTCTGGAGTATTCGGTGCAGGGTTATCTAAGGGCGTTAAAAACCATGTCCTCGATTTATACCCGGAATCTCCTGTAAAGAAAAAAGACATAAGATGAATAAGTTTAATCTTTTTTACTTTTTGTGATTTAAAAAATATTTTTCGTCAATTTCAACGATAAACGAACCTATCAGGAAATTCGAGGTTTGTCCTAGACGATGCAATTCTTTCATCACAGGTAGAACATTGCAGTTTTCCCATATGAAGCTGTCGTGAGTACATCCAGGATATCGTGCATTCACGTTCAGTATCCGCATGTTAGAATCGCAAATCTATAACACAAAAATGAAAACAGTGTTTTAATAATAAAAAAATATAATTTTTGGTTTCTCAAATATTTCATTACCAATTGAGTATTAATCGAGTGGTAGTGCTTCCTGTTGACATAATAATTTTCAGGATATATCGCATGACCGATATTTGGTGGGTAAATTGCGATTTGAGTCCCATCAACACATCCCACGATTCCCGGAAATCCAAAGTTTTCGTAAAACCTGAAAATTTGTAAAATAAAATTAATTTTGAAAATTTACAGTCATATATCATATGTCCTTTGTTTACAGTCATATGTTTACAGTCATATCAGTGAAATTTTTTTTTTCACTGAAAATTCAAATTTTTAGAATTTAGAATTTTAAAAAGAACATTTTTTTAATTATCTAGAGTCCGTGTATGATTACCCTCTTCGAATAGTGTTCAATTCTGCGATTGTTCGAGGAAAGTGCACCCATTTTTCAAAAAACTCTCGTGTGTTGAATACGTCAATCACGTCTCGGATACATCTACTGACAGAGGGTTGACTAATGGCCGAATAGACATTTTTCCCAACATAAATCTGATAGCTGCCAGCACCAAAAAATCTTAAAGCTGTTAAAACCTAGATAATAAACATATATATAAATATATTTCGCGATTTTCACCGGCATGTAAAATTAAACGACTTTAAAAACTTGTTTTCATTTTACCTTTGTAGTGGCACAAAGAGCACTTTGCCGCCTTGTTGGGTAAGCCTCTTCTACACAATCAATGATGATGTCTGCTAAATCTTTATTAACGCGATAGATTTTTATAAACTGATTGTCCGATAATTCAAACGCATTTCGTCTAGGAATGAATTCGCGATTGGGATATGCTGCATCTAGTTTCACGTCCCTCAAGAAATCACCAATAATAAGGTTTGCGAACGGTTTACCTACATTCATCTACATTAGGTAAAATAAAAAAAAATTATTACAACACAATTTATCCATAATAAAAATTATCTATAATAGTACATTCAGAGTTTCAGCAGACAAGAAGGAAATGTTATAAAAGTAAGATCGCATAAAATTATGATTATATTATTATAAATTAGATAGTGTAAACGTTTCTCATAAATTTTGCCGAATTACAATTTTCTTTTCAAAATTATCATAAAATTTATAATGAATTATACCTACAAACTTATAATTAATTATTTTCTAACCTCAAAACGAAACAAATTTTCAAAGAATTTCAATACAAATTAGTATGTATATGTATATGAAAAAAGGTAAAGTATTCTCAAATGATGTAAATATAAATTATAAACAATAAACAATTCACTTACTGTGTATAAATTTGTCAAAAAGATCTGTTTTTATAAACTCCTTTTTCTCTCTTGTCACTTTTTATATGTACCGCCTGACAAACCGTACAATAAATTGAGATTCAATTTAATCACTGTGCATGATCAAAACCCTTAATTCGTATACGAATATAATTTACGAGTGGCATATTCCCACTCGTTGCTATTCGTTCGAAACTTTACGTATACGAATCGCCGGTGAGTGTTCGAGAATAGGGTTTATTGAAAAGCATTCGAAAGTTGGAAGATAAGTATACGTAAAAAACTCGAGAATAGAGCCCCAGTTCCGTGCTGGCTGTTCGCTGATGAACATTTTAGAGTTTTTGAGTGAAAACTTATCGTGTGAATAAAATAAAGCAAATTGAGCCAATCCAGGTTTCCTGCCAGGAATAATCATTAACAATTCTCTTTGGGTCTTCAGGAAGTAAGGTAGTAGGCGAAAGCATTACTGATTCTCGGCCCGATATTAATGTGTCTCGATTGGAGCTTTTGATTTCTTGATGTTACGTAACTGCTGGTCGACACCCAAACGTGGCATTTGGCGACATTATTGTTACGAACAGTTGAGTTTTTTGAGAGATTTAAAAATAAATTTAGCCTAGTGAAATTTTGAGTTTTCTTTGAGAATTTAAGAAGTTTTGTCGAGCCAACGCCCATGTCATGGCTTCCGCCATATTGTACTATTTGCGTTGACTCACTCTTACATAACTATTTGATGAAATTGAGTGATCGTTAAAATACATTTTTCTCGAGTAAATGATAATTCAGAATTCGTCAAACCTTTTTCTTTTCTGAAATTTGTAATTCGACATAATGAAGGTTACTGATGTGTTACTTACTTACTTACTTACTTACTTACTTCATGTTACTCTACATGAATCTTTATGTTCATTCTAACTTCTTTATAATTGCCGTTTCATCTCATCCATTTATTCAAATTATGTAACTCTTCTCATCCCATCATTCTTATAATAAACTTAATTTCTTTTTTTTTATTTAAACTTCGCCTGATTTTGTTTTGCGTCCCCACGAAATTCCTCTTCCAATGAGATAGTTGGAATCCATTTTTGATTTCAGGACTTTTAAATAATTTTAGTGATTTGAGATCTTGAGCGGTATTTCAAAATACCTGGCGCCCTTGGCATAAAAGTCTCGATTTTTGGGAATTTAGTTGGGTGAAGAATATTGGAGCGGTACTCAGAGGCAAAGAGTCTCAATAAGCTGAGACTACCGTTACAATCCATACAGAAACCAGATACTCTTTTGTAGGAAATTCCATAGAGAACCACACGGATGGATGAAATTTTTAGATTTTGGTCAAACAACCCCTGTTTCCTATCCATGAAACTAATAACCTATGGCATTTAGAAAATTTTGTCCAACACGTTTTAGACAGATTTTTCTTTAATCTTTTTGAAAAAAAAAATAAAAATTTTCTAATCCAAAATTTGACCGACTTTTTTGAAGATCAAAAATATTTTTGACTTTTTTTTCAAAAAAGACCGTTTTTTTTTTGTTTCAAAAGAAAGCTCAAGTCTTTTCCTTTGAGAACTTTGAGGTCCAAAAGTGGGCTGAGAGACTTTTTTATCTATCAAAATGAACGTCGAGTAACTCGAAACACCCATGACGCTAGCGCCCGAACGTTGTAGTGTCCCCTGTTCTCAGGATTTCCACTCTAAAAGATGGTTTTTTTGTATCAGTGAACTCTTTCTGCTTTTTACAGGGTTGATACTGTCATTAATAAAATTCCTGCATTATGCTCGCTGATGAATTTCGGAAAAACATTGAATTTTGAACAGTTATAAGCTGTAGAATTTCTTCTTATGTAAAAAAAAACTTATCTAATGAAGGTACGTGCATTGTGAATGATTAGTCGGGTGCACTTTCAATTTATTGTGGATAATGGTTTCAATTTTGAAAATTTTCGTAGTTCTAGTCTTTTATCCGCCATTCTTTGCGGCTTTTTTTGTAATTCTTTTGTTAGCTTTATTCGATTGTGCTGTTGATTTCGTTATTGGCTTTGCCTTGTTACTTAATTTAAGTTTTCTCTCTTTTAGAAAGAAATCACATTCAGTAGATGCAGAAAATTTCTTCAGCTTGAGTTTTCCATCGCCAATCGGTATAAAAGCATAGTATTGAGCAGTCCCACCTCGTTTGTAACTATATTTTTACATTCTCATCAGAGAGAATGTATTAGATTCTTGTAAAATTTGACCCCCCCCCATTTGTTTCCAACATAAGTACAGAGAACTCATTGATACAGGAAAACCATCTTTTAGAGTGGGAATCCTGAGAAAAGGGGACACTACAACGTTCAAGAGCTAGCGTCATGGGTGTTTCGAGTTACTCGACGTTCATTTTGATAGATAAACAAGTCTCAGCCCACTTTTGGACCTCAAAGTTCACAATGGAAAAGACCTAACCTTTCTTTTTTTTTAAAAAAAAAAAAAACGGTCCTTTTTGAAAAAAAAGTCAAAAATATTTTTGATTTTCAAAAAAGTCGGTCAACTTTTAGATTCAAAAATTTTTATCTTTTTTTTTCAAAAAGATTGAAGGAAAATCTGTCTAAAACGTGTTGGACAAAATTTTCTAAATGCCATAGGTTATTAGTAACATGGATCCGAAACAGGGGCTGTTTGACCAAAATCTCAAAATTTCACCCCCTCCAACTTGGCAAGATTTTGACCGATCGTGTTCAAATTTGGTGTGGTAACTACTAGTCAATAGGACTAAACTTTATGGAAGTTTGAGTCCGATCGTAAATCGATTTCAAAAGTGGGTGCACTTGAAATGAAATCCCCCACAAGTAAATAAATAATTGAATGGAAATCATTACATATATTGGTCTTAAAAAGATCTACAAGTTCTTCTTTGGACATTTTTCAATAGAATGAGTAGTTTTCGATTTAATCGTGGTTTTTAAATTTATTTCTAATTATCACTGGTCAACAAAATATGACCTATGTGCAGTTGGGATGAGATTAGTATATTTCGATACAAGAGACCAAACGAGCGTTTTGGTAACTGCGAATGTGAAGCCGCCGCGTGAACCCGAGGCGAGGCGTAGTGAGATGAATTCGAGTGTATCCCCAACATCGATGAGCGTTTTTCTCATCGATGTTGGGGATTTTGCTCACTGCTTTTGAGGACAGTGTGGAATCAGCCATTTTGCATGTCTGTAAACGGTGGAAAAACGAGGGTTTTGCATGCATATGTAAAGAAAATATCATTTGCATGGTAGTTTTCTGTACTGATTCCAAATCTGACTTCGGTTTTTTCCAAATTTTTTTTGACGCAAAGAAAGACATGCTTTCGATGCGTTTCTTAACGCAGAATCTATTGTTTTTTTTTGTTTTTTCGATATCTCATATAGTTTTTGAGATAATTAAAAAAAGAACAAAAAACACAAAAAAATGGTTTTAAAAAATCCTTATATTTACGAAAATGAATAAATTTATGTAAATGAATAAATTTTATTTTTTAGTCACTGTGGTCTCATTCTCTTCGTTTTTTAATGCAGAAAAAGTTGCAAAAAAATGTACAGCTCCAGCTGTAACGGTTCGAAAGATACATGGCAGAGCATTTGTCTCTTTGTATGGAGTTGCCAATTTGACGGTTTACATGTACTTAAGGCGAATCATTGTAATGTTTCTTGTGTCTCATTGCATTAAAGTCTACAATATTTGCAGTAACAATAATAATAATAATAATACAATAATTGAAAAAATATATATTTACAAGTTGCTACTACTCCCTAGAAACTGTTTCTTTTGCATGCTGTACGGTGATGAGCATTTGGTTCATCAGTCATGAGCAGGCCCGTACCCAGGATTTTGTTTCGGGGGGGGTGCAAAGATTCAAAAGTAATATCATCATCAGAATATCATACGTACAAATTTACAAAAAACTGAACTTTCCGAAATTTCGGGGGGGGGTTTCCCCCCCTAGGTACGTGTCTGGTCATGAGCCTCCAGCAGTGGTCTGCTGAAGCGTTCACACTCTACTTACCTTGGTATCTCTTTTCGATTTAAGCGATGTCTTGATGAAAGCTTTCCCCGTGTTCATCACTGAGTGCCCCCAAATTTTCTGGGAAGAAGCCCAAGTGCGAGTGAAGAATGTGAATCTTTAGTGACATGTTCACTTTCATTTCCTGAAAGTTCTGCAGGATAGTGTTCAGCTTTTACTGACAACCAAGTTTAATAGGTTACTGACAAGTTACTGACATCAAGTTATTGACAACAATTTACTTGACAACAAGTTACTGACAACAAGTTACTGAAAACCAATGTTCTCTACCATGTATCTTTCGAACCGTTACAGCTGAAACTATAAATTTTTTTGCAATTTTTTCTGCATTAAAAAACGAAGAGAATGGGACCAGAGTGACTAAAAAATTAAATTTATTCAGTTTAATATAAGGATTTTTGTAAAACCATTTTTTTCGTGTTCTTTTTTTTAGTTTTTCTTAATTGTCTCCGAAACTATATGAGCTATCGAAAAAACAAAAGAACAAATTAATACTGCTTTAAAAAACAAATTGAAATAATGTCTTGTTTTGCGTCAAAAAAATTTTTTCACCCTTTTATCACACGATTTGTGATTTTTTGAAAACATTTTTAAGGCAAAAAATCTTAAAAACAAGACATGCTGGGAAAAAACGGAGATCAAATTTGGATTCAACACAGAAAACTACCATGGAAATAATCTCATTCCCACCCCACATAGGTCATATTTTGTTGATCAGTGTTTTAAGCGGGAATTTCAAATCAAAATACTGTTACCACCATTTAAATATTATTATTAATAAATTAAAATGTTTAAAAATTCAGAAAAATTTTATTTTTAAACTACATATAAATAATAATAAGAGAATTGAATATAAAATTAGATATTCTCCATGGAATGCTATAATTTTAAAGATATTTCATTTTTAACCAATATTTTATTTTATATGTAGTTCTCGCATTGTTTATCTTCTACTTCAAGAAAATATTTTTCTTAATCTTTGAAGATTTTAATTTATTATTAATAATTAATAATAATTTTACAATATGAAAGTACTATTTTTACTTAACAATTACAATAAATATTATTATAATATCAATATTTAAATTGGGAAAACAGAATTTCGATTTGAAATTCCCGCTTAAAATCTAAACGAATTTTCGTCAAAAACTCGAGCACTGCATCATTTTCGGAAGCAATTATTGCTTTAAGGGCATTGCATAACCGAACTTTGAAATTTGTGTGGCTACACCAATGGGCGTTTCTTATGTATCGAGGTATCTGATTGGTGTAGACAATGTGGCTGTACGAGAGATGACAGATAAATTGAAATTTCACGCCGGGAATATTATAATTTATGCACAACTCCTGCATTTATAGCAAATTCGAAGGTGTCATCAAAAATTCTATAACTTTCAACTATGCATCTGTAAGAGAGAATTTCGTAATAGATTACGTAAAAATCCGTATTTTGTGTTCAAAATTCAAAATCGCAGCCATATTGTCTGTCACAGCAGACAATGTGGCTGTGCGCGAGATCAAGTTTCACGCAGAAATATTTTAATTTTATGAACAACTCCGAAATTGACGGAAAATTCGAAGGTGTCATCGAAAATTCTATAACTTCCAACTATACATATGTAAGAGAGAATTTCTTAATAGATTTGTTACGTACCATCCCTAAGAAAATATTCATTTTTAATTTTTTATATATAAATAAATTCTTAAAGAAAATCGCCCACTTGCAAGATTGACTTAATAAATTTCGCAAGAGACTTTAATAAATGAATTTAATACATTAAGAATATTTTCTGAGGGCACTGGTAGCGGTAACCCGAGCTGCTAATGCAACATCTCGATAAAGAATAACTGAGCAAGCCTCGAAGCATAAACTGAATTTTAAGACATAAAATGATAGAAATTAAAAATTATAATTTCAAATATTATAACTCCTTTTTATATAAACGATTCCGTAAGCTAGCATAATAGATTAGAATATTGTGAATGAATGAAAGAAAGAATTGAATGAAAGTTACGATTACTAGAGACGGACACTCATTTCAAGCAATAATGCAGAGACATATTGTGGCCGCTCGGAGGTGCGTTATCGGATACTCTACCTCTCACACTCGACCTTCCTATATCAAATTCGTCCTTCCGCATTTTTCTCCTCAAGACTCTGAGCTATTAAAAATTAAACTCAGCTGTGATGATAATACAATATTGAAAAATAATATTCTATTTAATATACACTCAATTCAAACTGAGTTTAAAAATAGAATTAAAAATAATTCTGAAAATTTAATGCAAACGTATATTGCAAAATGTCTCTCTATCTGGTATTCAATTACAATTCAGCAAATTCTTGTTCGCCTGCGTAACGAACGAAAAGAATTATTTCTAAATACAATTCGGAAGCAACCGATCGAGGGTTCATTGCCTTTGATACATTTTCCAACGAAAAATTCATATTCTGCAGAATTGTCAAACATGCAATATACGTGCGAAAGTTCTTTCACCTCAATTACCCTGATTTACAAATCACACCAAATCGTCCAACCAATCAAAAATCCCTGACTCTTCAAAAATTTCCCACCAAATCAACCGATGGCACACCTATGACGGGCATTATAAAATCAAGACAAATTAGTTGCTCTTGGCAGTCTGACGAGCTTCTACTTCGAGTAGAGAAGTCTCCCTATTAAAGCTAAATACGGAAAAATCAGTGCCCGTCTCATCTAAAATCGTTCTTCTCGTAACCGCGCTCTCCTGTCGGGTGGCCCGGACAAATCCGGAAAAAGGGAAGCCTAGACGTCAGCTTCTACGACATTCCGGAGATCCAAAAGCGCCGCAAAAGTTATCCCGAAGGAATCTGAAAGTCGAGTCGAATTGAACGAGGGACGTAAAACCTCCAAATTCTACTCGATTTGAAGACAAAGAAATCCAATCTGTCAAATTATTCTGAGCCGTAGTTTGGCTAGAAAATTTACTCAGTTGAATTTCTTTGGCTGTCCTGAAGGAGCATTCTGACCTTTTGGACACGGCATGTTTTAGTTGCCTCCCTTTATTTAAACTACCGAAAAGTGCGGGAATCCGCTCTTGTCTGCTAGAGGACTGATAGAAATTTATCTAGCTCGAGCGGAAAGAAGCTATAGTGAATCCTAAAAGTTAAAGAAAACCTAGTGCGGGAATATGCTAGAGTGCCTCTGCTAGAGGACTGATTGACAAATTATCTAGCTCGAGTGGAAAAGTGTGATAGTGAATCCTGTAGCGTTAAATTAAGTTTCACATCAGAACTGGTGAGCATTAATCGGATTAGTTATAATTTTGATGTTCAAAATTAAAAGAAAGAGTCGTATAATCGGGAAATAGGTGTGTGTTTGCACTTTATCGGCCCCAAATAAAAAGAGATCTCCTTCTGAGAATCACTTTACGAGCTTTCTTTCAAAATTATATATAAACTTTTGTCACAAAAGTTAGGGGATTCAATCTCGAATCTCAAAACAAGAGGGAATCTCCTCACTAAACAATTTGTAACCGGAGTCATGGGAAAATGCATAGGAAAGAGTGTTGAGATTTAATTGCTCTCACTCGCTTCGGTTGAAAGCCATCTCTGTGATTTTCTTGTGACTCCAGTGAATTTACGTGAAGCGTGGGAGAAACTGAAAGTGACAAGTGTGTGTGAATGAACTAGAGTTGTTATTTATTAAAAACGAAATCTCGAATAAACTCAGTCCAATAGGGAAGAATCGGACCAGCTTGTGTAACTCTGCTTCATCTCTGTTGATAGTTAGTAAGCTAACATAGGAACGGGTAAGACGTATTATTATGTAACGTTCCTAAATATTATCATTTGTATTTAAACCTCCCAAAACTTTTATAAATACCTGTATCTCTATTAATAATCTTTGTATAAAAAGGGGATTAGTAATTGAATTCAAAAGGGGGTGTCAGAATATAATTCTTGTTGATTTATCATATACCAGGCTTTGTTTATTTATCTCCCATCAGATGACAGATTTACATCCTCGGATGAGGACAGGAAATTTACTTACCCACAAAAATAATTAAAGAGATTGAACTTATCAATCTCTTCTTCTCTGTAATTCTCCAACCAGCCTAACGTTCCTAACTTTTCTCTCGACACGACTTTTTCTAGGAATATTTATTGGTTCGTTACAGATTACGTAAAAATCCGTATTTTGGGTCCAGAGTGGTCGAAACCTCAAACATACCATCGGAAAATGACAAAGTTTTGACATTAATAGAGATTGTCACCGCTGACAATATGGCTGCGCGGGAGATTAGATTTCATGCCGGGAATATTGTAATTTTTTGCATAACTCCGGCATTTACGGAAAATACGAAGGTGTCATCGAAAATTCTATAACTTCCAACCATGGACAT
>CAJFCO010017927.1:3993-14109 GCA_904066015.1 Synergus gifuensis | reverse complement strand
TCAGTCTTCAGTCTTCAGTCTTCAGTCTTCAGTCTTCAGTCTTCAGTCTTCAGTCTTGAGTCTTCAGTTATCAGTAGTCAGTGTTCAATCAATCTCATCAGTCTACAATCTACATCCGCAACAGTCAGTCTAATTCGCAGCTTCTATCTGATCAGTCTTGAATCAAGTCTCCGGTGTTTAATCGTCAATCTACATCCGAATCTTTAATCAGTCGTCGGTCATCTGTTCATCTTCGTGTGAGTAATCAGCAGTTTTTGAAATCAGACTCCGGACCTATCTTATAGGCCCGTCAACCTTCTGGATAGCAGTGCGGTATTCGTGTTCGATACCCCGATCAAGTCTCTAGTCAAGGTCTCTGACACATCGAGAAAAGCGACTGGACTACCTGGGAGAACCTTTGAGGCTAACACCATTAAAATTAGCAAAGGAATAATCAAAACCCAAGACAAGTAAGTTTCCATTACTTCTAATCACCGTATTTCACCTTTTAAAGTACTTAAAGAATCTTATCTGAAACGTTCTTTCTAGGACGATCTCAGAAGTCTGGAAGTTCCTTCTTATGGTCCATCACTCTCTCTCTCTCTCCCTTACATCGTGTCTCTACAATTTTGTACTTGATAAATAAAGATAATTGTTTGTAATCTGTGTCTAATTCTTTGGCTTGATCTCGTCCCTAATTCACTAACGTGGATTTAAAACGAGAACTGTTAGGGTAATTGGCTATTTTATAAGTCTCTCCAGGACATAACAGTACTAACAAGGAAGGTTACCTAAGTGTCCGCATCCGATTTAATTCGTTCTGAAGTATGTTTTAGAGCACTAAAAAATAAGGTACACGTATTTTTTTATACGTGCCAGAATTCATATTTAAGGGGTGAAATCACCCTTAAAAGTTTTCGAATAATTACTTCAGAAATATACTTTCCAGAGAAACTAATCATTAGGAGGCAGTATAAACATTGTTTAAACTGTAATTATGTTATTAAATTGCATTACAATATTTATTTACCAACCATCACCCCATTAGACGGGGGGTTAACTACCCCCTATGGCTAACACACACAAAAATTCCTGATTATCATCCAAGTCAAATTTTATTTTTGAATGATTAATGAAGTGGTATAAAAAAATACAAGACGTTATATCTTTTCACACTCTGTGTCAGGTTTAAAGAGGGAAAACTACCCTTAATTTAAATTTTTATTTCCTTAAACATTTGTAACAGTTGCAGTTTAATGGTCTTAGTGAAAAATTCTCTTCAGGGCACATAACAATGTGGAAATTGAAAACATCGCTGTCTACCGGCATGAGGCATCCCCATTCTAATTCGATGGGGGTAAACCACCCTCAAAGCACTTTTCACATTCATGAAGCATTTCAAGTGTTGTAAATTAATTATTGTGGTATACAAAATTTTACAGAAATTGATTTTACTCATTTCTTGTAATATTTTGTAGAAAATAAATTGTTTTACGGAATTTAAATATAGTCTACGAGATATTATTCTTCATATTTATGACATGGTCCTTGTTATACACTTACTTTTTAATGGAAATTAACGTTAATTCAATTTTTGTTTCTTCATGAGACTGTTTGAAATCCCAGAAAATTAGGAATTTTTCACCAAATGGAACAAGATTTTCGTGTGAATGATTAATTGTAAGCAAAGAAACATGAAGTTTATTTTGAACGCCCTAGTCTTCACCCGTATATCTCGACCTAAAAGCAAAGTTTCATAAGGGAAATGTTTCTTTCATTTGTTTCTTAAAAAAGCAATCGAGAAATTATAAACACTACCTATGTTTCATGACTGATAAGGTTTGTCAACTTTCAGACGAATATTCTCGCTATCATTCACGATATTTTTCAATTGTCAATATCTCGGCGTACATCTCTAAAAATGTGGTAACGTGTGCAAATTCAATGTTAGTATATTGCATTTGTCTTACGCGTAATGTGTATGTGTTGTGCATATCTTGCAATTTGCACACGGTACCACAAAAAAATTATCGCCGTGCATCTCTAAAAATATGGTAACGTGTGCAAATTCAATGTTAGTCTATAAAAAAAAATTACATCTAAAAAAATTAGTTGCTACCACAAGAAACTGTGAAATAAGGTGATGAGAAGTAAATTTTGAAAAATATTGCTAAAATGATCGTGAATCCTGTAAACGTAATAAATCTTCTTCTTGCATCGTTTCAAACAATGTATTTAACGGAGAAACCTATAACACGGGAGGAGACTTTTTTGGCAGAAAAATTTAAACAATTGTTACTTGACACTATATTTCAATTCAATGTGGAAATACATGAGGAACAGTCTTTAGACTTTCAAGAACCGTTCAAAGAATCGGATTGAAATAATTGATGATGATGATGACAACAAAATCAATTGGACAGAAGAGAATGAACTTGTGGGAATTTGCTCCCAGAAAGACACTGATGTGGATTTTGAATATAAAAGAACAGCTTTTGAATACTGGAAAAACGCAGACGGAGGAAAGAGAAGAAGAAAATTTAATACTGTTCAACATATGTTCCGACGTCTATCTTCTGAACGTCAGTTAAGAAGGTGGGCTCAGCAAGGAGAAGCAGAGGGAACAAGAAAAAATAAATTATTTGAAATAACAGAATTTTGTAATTAAAGAATTTAATCATGCTCTTAATGCTGGGTTTATTGTTCATGACCGAGATCTCCATAGGTGGGCTCTAGAAGCTTACAGGAATCAGAATAACAATGAAATGGTCTTTACAGCTTCCGGAAAGTGGATATATAAATTTAAAAATTTGTAACACGGAAATCAATAGAAGATAGTGAAGTATTGAAGCAGAAAGCAGTTGATTTCGTCAATGAAGTGAAGCCTTTGATAAAGCAGTACGGAATTCAAAATGTTTATAGTACGGATCAAAGTGGCTTCCAATTGGAGCTGCATTCTGGAAGAAGTTTAGCAGCGGAAGGTCAAAAAAAGGTTGAGTGTGTTGTACAATCTATATCTTCGACGACGCACAGCTATACAATTCAACCTATCATCAGTGCCGACGGAAGATTGTTGTCTCCATTATTTATGGTCCTAAAAGAACCAAGTGGGAAATTTGGGCCAGTAGTAGAAGGAACATTATTCAGACCATCTAATGTATTCGTAACGGCTTCAAAATCTGGAAAGCTTACATTAGGTATGCAAAGCTAATTTTATATTTTTCTTTATTTTTATAACTTTGAACATCTTTTCACATAACTTTTATAGACCATTTCAATAAGTGGTTGAAAGAAGTATTTTTTCCTAATACTGGGAGTACAAGTGTGTTGTTATTGGATTCATGGACTGGGCACTGTGCCGACACTGTAGAAAAAGAAACACCTGCTGGTAAAACTGTCATACCTAAAGTTATTCCAAAAGGAACCACAGGTATGATCCAGCCATTAGACGTTTATGGATTTCGAGTTTGGAAAAATTTTGTTAAATGTTTTTCGGAAGATGTTTTATTACATAATTATAAGATAAATCTTCACTTGAGAAACAATATTATTAAACTCCAATCTCTTGTTCACAATCAACTATCCTCTCCGAGATATAAAAATCTTTTCCAGTACTCATGGTATAAAAGTGGTTATGTAGATAATAGGCCGCAAGATTTTGAAAATCCCGTAGATTTTGCCTTTGGAGAATCTTCACAAATAAAATGTGCATATTGTGATGAAACGCCAGTTATTAGATGTTCTTGGTGTAAAAAATCATTGTGTGTCAAACATTTCTTTCAAGATCACCATATGTGTAATAAATATGAAGAATAATATATCGCACAATATATCTAACTACCGTAAAACAATTTCATTTTCTACAACATATTATAGGAAATAAATAAAATAAATTTCTGTAAAATTTTGTATAATTAATTTGAACACTTGAAATGCTTCATGGATGTGAAACGTGCTGTGAGGGTGGTTTACCCCCTTCGAATTTCCACAATGTTATCTGTCCTGAAGAGAATTTTTCACTCCGACAATTAAACTGCAACTGTTACAAACGATTAAGGAATTAAAAATTTTAATTAAGGGTTGTTTACCCTCTTTAAATCTGACACGGAGTGTGAAAAGATATAACGTCTTGTATTTTTTATACCACTTCATTAATCAATCAAAAACAAAATTTGACTTGGATGATAATCAGGAATTTTTGTGTACGTTAGCCATAAGGGGTAGTTAACCCCCCGCCTGTGGGGGTGATGGTTGAAAAATAAATATTTTCCTGCAATCTAATAATATAATTACAGTTTATACAATGTTTACACTGCCTTCTAATGATTAATTTCTTTGGAAAGTATATTTCTAAAGTAATTATTCGAAAACTTTATAGGGTGATTTCCTCCCCTAAATATGAATTCTGACACGTATAAAAAAATACATGTACCTTATTTTTTAGTGCTCTAAAACATACTTCAGAACGAATCAAATCGGAGGCGGACATTTGGGTAACCTTCCTTGTAAGTATCCATTTAATTGTTTCACACATAATAACATAATCTTTCACAATCAAACCGACTCGAAAAATATCCTCACTATACAAGAGATGAAATATGTGATTTTGTCAACTTAATCAAAAACATTTTTTGGGGATAAACTGCCCCAAAATAATTTTAAATATACAAAAAAATTCCAAACAGGCATAATTTCAACCCGAAAAATCTGGAAAAAATATATGTTGCACGCGATAATAAAATAAAGTTTACGTATTTTTGCATTTTCCCAAAAAATTACTTTGTAGGGGGTAACCACCCTTAATTGAATTTTATTATATTTCTGCAAACTAAAGTAAGTTTCGAGTACAAAACCGAGCAGAAAAAATTTCTTCACAAAGAGGGTTGAAAAATATAATCTTCTCAATTTTGTCAAAACATTTTATGAGGGTAAACTACCCCAAAATAAGTTACGATTACACAAGAAAATTACCAAATAGGTGTAAATTGAAGCTGAAAAATCTGAAAATAACATATGTGACACACGATAATAAAATAAAGTTGACGTATTTTTTCATTTTCCCAAAAAATTACTTTATACGGGTAACCACCCTTAAGTGCATTTTATTATATTTCTGCAAAGTAAAGTAAGTTTTCAGTACAAAACCAAATAGAAAAAATTCCTTCACAAAGAGGGTTGAAAAATATAAACTTCTCAATTTTTTCAAAACATTTTATGGAGATAAACTACCCCAAAATAAGTTACCATTATACAAGAAAATTACCAGTAATTTGAAGCTAATAAATCTGAAAAAATATATGTGACACACGGTAATAAAATACAGTTGACGTATTTTTGCATTTTCCAAAAAAATTACTTTATAGGGGTAACCACCCTTAAGTACATTTTATTATATTTCTACAAAGTAAAGTAAGTTTCCAGTACAAAACAAAACAGAAAAAATTCCTTCACAACGAGGGTTGAAAAATATAAACTTCTCAATTTTGTCAAAACATTTTATGGGGGTAAAGAACCCCAAAATAAATTACGATTATACAAGAAAATTACCAAATAGGTGTTAATTGAAGCTGAAAAATCTGAAAAAATATATGTGACACGATAATAAAATACAATTTACCAAACCAACAATCATCATTAGACTTGTTTATTCATTGTACGTGGTACAGTAGTGATGCTCTTCGAAGAAATGTTTAAAACACAAAGATTTTTTGCACCACGAACATCTAATTACGGCTACATTTTGATATTCTGAAATTTCACATAATGCATTAGAAAATGTTTTGAAAGAAAAGTCTACCGGATTCTCAAATTCTGCTGGTTTTTCTGCAACGTAACCACTTTTATTTTGGGGTATTTTACTCCTATAAAATGTTTTGACAAAATTAAGAAGTTTATATTTTTCAACCCTCGTTGTGAAGGAATTTTTTCTGTTTGGTTTTGTACTGGAAACTTACTTTACTTTGTAGAAATATAATAAAATGTACTTGAGGGTGGTTACCCCTATAAAGTAATTCTTTGGGAAAATGCAAAAATACGTCAACTTTATTTTATTATCGTGTATTCCGTATATTTTTTTCAGATTTATCAGCTTCAAATTACTGGTAATTTTCTTGTATAATCGTAACTTATTTTTGGGTAGTTTACCCCCATAAAATGTTTCGACAAAATTGAGAAGTTTATATTTTTCAACACTCTTTGTGAAGAAATTTTTTCTCCTCGGTTTTGTACTCGAAACTTACTTTAGTTTGCAGAAATATAATAAAATGCGCTTAAGGGTGGTTACCTCCTACAAAGTAATTTTTTGGGAAAATGCAAAAATACGTAAACTTTGTTTTATTATCGCGTGCAACATATATTTTTTCAGATTTTTCGGGTTGAAATTATGTCTGTTTGGAATTTTTTTGTATAATTAAAAATTATTTTGGGGTAGTTTACACCCAAAAAATCTTTTTGATTAAGTTGACAAAATCACATATTTCATCTCTTATAGTGAGGATATTTTTCGAGTTGGTTTGATTGTGAAAGATTCTGTTATTATATGTGAAACAATTAAATGGGTACATAGTACCGCACTTTTCGGTGGTGATTTTTACCCCCTAAAAACCATTTTGGGCACGTAAGAAAAAATACGTGTCGTTTAGTTTTTCGAGTACTACAAGATATATGAGAACGAACAAAATCGGATGGAGACACCTACCTATGTTTCCTTGTAAGCTACTGCACTCCTAAAGATACTTTCATTATATTTTACAATAAATATGTAATAAAGGTAGTGTTTTAAGATATTTTATCCAGGAATTATCAAATATTAATTAGAAATAATTTATTTCAGAAGAAAACATTGAATTTGGATCGAGGTCGAATTTTTCAAGGAAAGGCCATATCATCACTGGAAAGGTTATTATTACTCAGTTTAATTTTTTTTTTCAATGAAACAATAAATGTTTAAAAGTTAAATTGTTGTACAAATATGTTCAACAAAAAAATCTTTGTTTTTTTGCTCATAATAAAAAAAAATCAGTGAATTTTTATGATTATTTACCTTTTATTTTTATTTTACCTTGAAAACTGTATTAAATATTTAACAATTATATGAAAAATATATTTATTTACTCTAATTCATGTTAACTTAATGGAAAGAAGTTCAATATTCACGTTAAGAACTTTTTTTTTATGTTAAAATACCAACTGATAAGTTTTACTTCAATTTTGATCACTTCAAAAATTGCTACTTTTCACTTGCCAGATAAAATATGGTTTTTCAAAAAAATCAAAAATCGGCTAACTCTATCTTAAAGGTTTGGTTTTAATAAAAATTATTTCACTGTCAACACTCTAAGTATAATGAAACATTTATGAATTTTAAAAATATAATTATTTAAAACAGAAGAAAAGTTAAACGATTTTTAAAATAAAACTTTTAAATACTATGTTTGTAATTTGTAATAAATTATAACATTGTCATTTTGAGTTAATTATTACTTATTTTGAGTTAATTATTACTTATTTATTCACTTCAGTTTGGTGTGACGGTTGCTCTAAATTTGGGGCACTGATTACTCCAAACTTGGGTGGATCAGTTAGTCCAAAATGTGAATGCTTTACTTTCCTTGCGGTTTTCCTAACCTGCTATCATTTGACAGCAGACAAATTAAAACAAATATCAAACAGCTCGATTATAGGATTAGTGGAAAGGTTCACCCAGTTTGGAGTAATGATTCGCCCACATGAGCGAAACCGTTCAACCAAATAGAGGTGATGCAGTTCACTGTGTGATACGCGCGACAATTTCGCGTGTTGGGCGAATGGTTCGACCAAACTTCTCTCCGTGTATCTATGTTATAATCTCTAGAAAGTGGTATTTTTTCTTCTAATTCTGATTTTTTAAATTGTTTCGTTTAAAGATATTATAAAATAGTAGAATTGTTACTTCACTCAAAAAATTTTTATCAAAATGAATCGAACAGAACTTATCCCTAACAACTGAACAACACGGCTAACCTAGCACATGAAATATTTTGCAAAAATCCCAACAAAATATCACATAAGTCATTGACAAATTTCCTAACAGTTCATTGACATTCAGGGCTGTCCCAGCACTGAACGAGTACTGGAACTTTGCTGGTGGTCAATACTGCGGTGGTCTTACCTTTTGGAGTTCTACCATCATTACGCCAATGCTTAAGCCGGGCTTCTGCCAGCACTCTGCCAGCACTCGAAAACTGGCAGCAGCACTGGCGCAGCACTTTGCCGTTTGTAATTTTCCACCTGGGCTAATTCAGTTCGGTCTAGTTCAGTTCGGTATAGTTCGGTCTAGGTCCGGGTCTCTCAATTAGTTATCGCTTTCTTCTTACTTTGTCAACATATTTGGTACCAATCGGTCATAAGTGTAATCACTTTGTCAATGTAATCGCAGTTCAGTTAGTTCAGTTCGATCTCCGCCGTCAAATTGTTTAAGTTTTCAAGTTCAAGTTCAAAGACTCAATACAAAGGATAAGAGTGCAGTACACTTCAGTTGAGTTCAGTTCAATCTCCGCAGTCAAATTGTAAAAGTTGTTACTTAAGGTGAACCCTTTTAAAAGTAAGTGTGCGTACAAAGTTTCTTAACATCAAGTCCCGCCGACGGCATTCACACCTAAGGAAGAAGGATCGGACCTGCCGATACAAACATTGAGGACTTAAAAACTTTGGGACTCTTATCATTAACCTGCAGTTGGGATTATCATACCAAACACCTTATCTTTCATCTTTACCTGGGACAATAATACAATCGTGGCCAACACAGTACCCAAAACGATCCTCTGCACATCTTTACTGAAATAAATTTAGGTGAGTACCATTTTCATTACTGGGTGATTTCTCCTTTTTTTTTTGTAAGCATTGGACAAATTTCCTAACAGTTCATTGTTTTGTTTAAGATGACTGAACCGGAAGTAAACTAGAAGACCTTCCTCTGACATCGTTAAAACTTATACTTGCTTGTAGACTCCTAATAAACAAATTACAATTTAACTTAGTAAATTCATTGGCATTCTCATCCCGCTTCGAATTTCTTTAAGATTTTCGAGCAAAACGAGGAACGTAGGGAAAAATAAAGGAAGTTATAGTTTTTTTAATTTTCTCACGACATAACAATTGTTCCCTGACATCTTACGGACATTTTAAGACCAAAAAAAAAAAATCGTCTAGAGTTTTTTTAAAAATAGTCGATTTTTACAAAAAAAATATTTTTTTAATTTGACAGTAAAATAGCTCAAATGTTTAAAAAATCATATACTTTTAAACTATAGTGGTTTCATACAATATATTAATTTTGAAAATAATTACTTTTAAATAAAATTTTTCTTTCTTATTCAGCAATATTTAAAAGTAATTATTTTAAAAATCAACACATTGTAGAAAACCACTATAGTTTTAAAATATATATTTGTTTAAACATTTGAATTATTTTATTATCAAAATTTTTGTTTAAATTTTTTTTTGCAAAAATTGACTTTTTAAAAAAAAGTCCCCATGTGATTTTTTTATTTTTGGTCTTAAAATATCCATAAGATGTCAGGGAACAATAATCAATTTAAAAATCCCATATACAAAAAACCTTCAATTAAAGTTGATTCAGCCCCCCCGTGATGTCTTTTGGATGTTCCAAAAAGGTCTTTAGGACATCATTAATTTTTTCTCCCACTTGGCTGATTAAATTAACTAGAAAAAATAGAAAATTAATTTCATAATTCTGATTAACTTAACCAGACATTTTTTTAAGTTTTACTATGTCATCCACTCAAACATTATAATAGGTGTAATCTTTTATTACAAATTAGAGCTAAATTATTCTAATTTATACAGACAGAATAATATTTTCTAATATATAAATATTAAAGAATGTGTAGAAAAAATATGTATCTAAATATACTGAATTTCTAAGTGAAAAGCAAAGTATAACAACGTCCACATAGGGAGTCATATTTGAATTTATAATTGTGTTTGGGGAGGATTATTTAATTTCAACAGTAAGTACTACACGGAATACATATGAAGATTTTACTCTCGTCTGTTAACGAAGATTACGAAAAAAAATTGAAAATAAATTTTCGGCTTGAATTAGGTGCACTTGTATCAATATATATATATATATAT
>CAJFCO010017925.1:60249-78957 GCA_904066015.1 Synergus gifuensis | reverse complement strand
ATGATGGCAGACTATTGCTGGTCTTTGAAGAGGGAGGACAACGACCCGACAAGTCATAAACGTAAATCTCTTCAGTGATCCTTTGAAATAAAAAGAAAACGTTTCCACACAAAGTCGACGTAAATTCATACGCTCGAAGATTCAATACTCAACGATTGGGAAAATTAGGTTATGGTGGCCGAGGGCTATAGCGGAGTAGGTAAGAAGGATCAGGTGTTAAGGAAATCGGATTGTAGGATCTAAGTTTAATGATTCGCAGGTAACCGGGCTTGGGGGTTAAGGAAATCAGCTTATCGGGGGTCTGGGGTTATATGATCATGTAACAAGCTGTGATAGACATAGTTTTGCTACTTTCATTCCCTGGGCAAATATTTTGTAGTAAAATTGATATCCGTGAAAAGTGAAATTTTCCATATTTGAATCCGCCATATCTCGGCTATGAAAAATCCTATCAAAAAGGTAGGGATCGCATTTAGAAGGTTAAAAGTAGTTCTTTACAATGCCGTTGTCAGTTTGTGAAAACAACTTTTTTCGCGATGTTACGGGGCCTCTAAAACATCAAAATAACGGGTTTTTAACCCTTTTAGGTTAGAATATCTCGAAAACTGAGGGTGCTGGAATTTTTCTGAGGTCGGATTCGGATTCAGCGCAGCAAAAGCCTTCGGGTATACTAGGTCTGGTCTCTGGTTCTGAGAATTGTTGGCCTGTGTTATTTATATTTAATATAAATATTAATTGTCGTTAAATTAATTAATAAATTATTTATAATATTATATATATATAAATTTATATTTTAATAGAAAACTTTTATTGGATTTTTAAATTATTATATATAAAAATTAAAAATTTTTTATTTTGAAATAAATAATTATAATATATAAATTTCTCATAATATATTTAGTCAAATATATTACATTTTCTATAAAACCTCTTTCTAAAACATCCAAAAAACAGCTACTAAGAGAGGTAGACCGGTAAAATTTGACGAACAAAAGGCAGGGCCAAGTCGCATTAGCCGTTCGAAACGAAATATCGCAAAAATTCCACAATATTATTCTGATACTGAGTGATTGACGATTTAATGTTAAAATACGATTTTTTGTAATAAACATTTGAATTTCATGTTTAAAAAATGGCTTTTCCCCGATTTTCAGTATTAAAATAAAATGGCTTTTTCGCCCCACCTGGTGGGGCGAAACAGCCATTTCGAATTTTTTTTTCCAAAGTCTATAATTCTAATATTAATCATTATAGACAAATAGTTTCCACATAAAAGTTTTAGAAAAAAACGTAAAGTTTGCAATGGTACCTCATTTATTTATTAATTTTTTCATTTGAGAGTTTTACATGGCTCAATAGTAAAAAATGGCTATTTCGCCCCACTCTACTCTATAATTCGTCATTATTTATATTATTTAAAGAATATTATGATTTTACGACAAAGTATAAGTATGTTAAGTACATTCTAAATTAAGCACATGTTAACATAATTATTTAATTAGTTTTGCGTTAAAAAATGTTTCAGAAACCGTCTATTCTAACGTTATTTTGTATTACTCAAAGATTATTTTATATTCTATTCCAATAAAATTTTTTAATGAAACTTTTTTAGCTACTTCATGTATTATAAATAAATAATTTAAAAATACTTAATCCACGCGCACTATGTGTCTGCTTCATGTACGTACGCGCGTGCCTCGCATGGCGTGCGCCGCATATGCGCCTCCATGGATGACACATCTGTGTGGAGATCTGAACGCACGTCGTGCGGATTAATCTGTAACAGCTGCCTGTTTTATCGACATGATAAATATGGCAACTTTCTTTTATTAGCGGGAAAATTTAAATTTATATTTTTATAGAATAATGAGATTATGGCAACGTTAAAAACGAGCAGATCTTCTGTAAAGTTAAGTTATGCTTAAAAATTCATGGGAAAAGGCTCTATACTATACCATTAGCACGATCAGTTATTAGGGGACTCGCATTTCCCGAAAAAATCTATTATCCACCTAATCTAGATCGCATGCGACCAGGTATATTTTATTGCGGTACCTACTTAGGACAGGCGTCCTCATCAGAGCATCCTCGTTTGTAGTAACCCGCATATAGCGCGTGCCCCAACCATTAAAAGATCTGCTAATTCATAAGCTTTATATCTTCTAGCCTACCTGAGGAAAAATCCAAATTGTATTTTCAAAGGAGGGAGCATCTTTCCACCTCTCCTTTAAATATAATTCTCCCTCCACTTTGTACCTACGATTGCTACCCTACTGTCCTTAAGTTTAATTTTGCTAGAAGAGATTCTTCTTGGCTCTTGACTTGGGAAGTGCGTTCTCTCTCAAGTTCGACAAAAGCTCAAGCGCTATATACTATATACTATACTATTTTTGTTCCAGATAAAAAATAAGGTTCCTTAGGATAGTTGGATTTTCAAATCTTTAAGTGTCTAACCTGTCAAGTCAACGCTGGAAGTTGTAACGGTATGGTATACCGGGCCCATAATACGCCTGAGCATAGGCAACACGCCGAGCGATGCTCATCGGCGTCTGTCTACGAGCCTAAACCCCTAACAATAGGAAAAAGTCAGGTGACTCTCATAAAGGTCTATTTTCAAGTTGCACACCTGATAGCAATTAAACCGAACAACGGGCAACATAAAGATTTAGGCAGGTATTGAACCATGCAGGTATCTATCTCAAGTTGCACACCTGACAGAAATTAAACCGAATAACGGGCAATATAAAGATTTAGGCAGATATTGAACCCTCCAGATGTCTATTTTCAAGTCGCACACCTGACAGTAATTAAACCGAATAACGGGCAATATAACGTTATTTGTAAAGTGCTTAAGAATAGACAAGTACAAAGTGACCCTCACAGGTATTCAGAATTTGAGTGGCACACCTGACAGCAATTATGCCATCCAAAATGAGGATTGCAAAGGGCACCACAAAACGGAGCAAAATGGGGTTTCCCCAGGTGTTACCACTCTTCCAAGTATATAAGGCGACTTTCGGCCTACAGTATTTAATTCTGCTCAGAATCGCCAAGCCTTCAACATAGCACTGCGGACTAGCCAAGCAGTTCATCTTCTCCGAGATCAACAACGCACTTTTCGACGAAGACGTCCTCTAGAGTGATCAGCCACGCAGCAGTCCAGCCAGCAGTCCTCAGCCCAGCATCATCATCACCATCTTTTCGCACCAGGTGCAGTAGACAAGGGGAACTCCGTCCCCTGCTCCAAGCTGGGGTTCCCCTCTTCTCTATACTTTACCTCTTTACAAAAGTAGTGGGTTAATGCACGCTGTTCCAGGCTGCTGACTCTACTCTTTTGTTTCGCTCTGTTTTTACTTGCAAATATTTTTCGTTTTCAATGGTGCTGGAATTTCGTTGCTAGGTCTCTGCTTACGCTGCTCCAGGCTAGGACTGTGAGAGACGGTTTTCATTTGCTAAACTTATAAACAATTAAAAGGCGCTATCCAATTTTATCAGATTGTTATTTTTTCTGAGTTAATATCGTTTCAAATTACTCATTTAATTTCAACTGTTTCATTTTACATCCATCGCCGCTCACTCGGTTCGCGATGAGCATTTATTAGTTTATATCGAGTCATTCCGCGGCTGAGTGACGATGGTTTTTTGATCTTGTATTTTTCTACGTTCCTTTCTCATGAATAAATTGTTATTTGTTACTTAAATAAATTGCGTATTTCCTTGCCTCCCTCAACAACTCACGACTCTTGATAGTTAATAATAATCTGGTAAGCAGCCTATGAGAGGGCGTAAGGCTTGACCACCGTTTCTTATCTATTAAATTGAATTTATTATCAACATTAAAAGTTTATGAGAATAAGGCTAACTTCTAAACTACACCAAACATATTTTATTTCCAATTATAATTCTTATATTAGGTGCACAACTTTGCTTCCGCCAATTTTTTCGAAAATTTGAGGCTTTATTCTGAAAAAGTGATTACCAGTATATGATTCAAAGTCACGATTAAAACGAAAACTACTCATCCTATTGAAAAATGGCCACAAGAGAACTTGTAGATCTTTTTAAGGCCAATAATTATATTTCTTATCATTTTCTCTGCATCTCGCGTTTTTTGGCTCAAAATTTGAATTTTCGATTTTTTAAGGAAATTCAAAAAGTTGTTATGCCGATCCTATAGGGCGTTCAAAAAGAAACATTTTTCATCTATAGACTTTTTTTCATATCGTGCGTTGTTTGGCTTCTAATTTAAGTTTTCTTTCATTTTTTTGGATTTTCAAAATATTATAAGTCTTTCAATTTTTTTTTATCCATAAAAGTCATTAAGAAAAATTGTTTGACTTTTTGAGTACTATGAACATACGTCATTAGAATTTTTAGATTAAAAAAAAAGTGTTTTCAAAATTATTCAAAATGCTCCAACTTTTTGAATTTTTATCCAAAATGACTAGCCAACGAACTTGACCTTCATTTTAGGACACTAAAACAGTATAACAAAGGACAATCCAATCGGTCAATTCTTTTGAAAGTTATCGTGCTCACAAACTAAAAATCTACAGGCAGACAGACACACACAGACACACAGACACATTCGTAAAAACATTTTTTTCGGGTTCAGGGGGTCCTAAAACGTGGACATTTGACAAAAACTGGGGGGGTCAAATTTTACACAAATCTAATACCTTCTCTGATGAGAATGAAAAATTGAGAATTTAAACGAATAATTAGCTCGCTGAAATAGTGCGACCACGAGCTACCATTCTTTGCTGCACCCTTGCGTCGCGTAATTTTCAAATGCCACATTAAAGGCAAAGAAATATCGCCTAAAGTAGAGATAAAAAGTGAAAATGTAAAAATCGGAATAGCAAATTTTTTAATAGACACAGGAGCAGAACTAAATTTGATGAAGAAATTAAAATTTAGAAATAACGTGCAAATAGATTTTAACACTAAATACCGTTTATTTGGCATAAGCGAACAAGGTGTGAAAACACTTGGTGAAGTGCTCCTTCAAATAAATGGGGCTCAATGTCCCTTTCAATTAGTTCCTAATAATTTTCCGATTGATTGTGATGGGATTCTCGGTATGCCCTTTTTATATAAATCGGTAATAGATCTAAAAGACATGATAATAAAACATGACTTAGGCAATTTTCCATTTGCAACTCCTCCTAAAAGAACAATTCTGAAACTAAAAGCTAGGACGAAACAACTCGTGAACCTACCAGTTTCTAATATCGATATTAGTGAGGACTATTTACCTTTGATTCCAGCGGGACCTGGAATATATTTAGGTCAATCTTTGGCGAAGATAAAGGATGGAAATATTAAAATATTTTGTGTAAATGTGGATACCAGAGACGTCGAGCTCTCTGTCCCACCTGTTACTTTACAAGAATTCGATACACTTGTAACGAGAGGTTATACGCGCATGCGTACCATTCGCACACCTGCACCGACTCTCGTTACCGAGCTTTGCTGGACGCTGTCCCCACTCCTACTTCCCCTACTCCGGGCATCGGCCATTGTTGGCTCTTTCATTATAAGCGTTCGCTCTGCGTTCAATCGTCAGTTCAGCTGGGGGAGTCCCACCGACCAGGTCGGAGAGATTCTCACCCGGTAAAAACTCATGCGCTTTACCTATCGATAGGCGCTCCTATGGTAGGCAAAGCGAAGGTGAAATCGCAAGGGACAGGTGCTCCTGTACTTGCCATTTCCCAAACTGACTTCAACCCGGAAGGATCGCCAATGCACAGGCGCTCCTGTCATTGACCTTCTAAGGTCGAAGAAATACCAATTGATGGGCGCTCCCATAATTGTCATTTCTTGCAAACCGTCGCTTTCGATATTTAATTTCAAAGGTGTACGATTTTCAAAATCGATGGGTGCTTCTATGATTGTCAAAATCTAACACAAATATTATTAAATAGGTGCTACTAATAATAATATTTGTCACCAGAAAAATTACTTAATTATTTCTGTCACGAACAAATTATAAAACATGAGATTAGGGAAACCTGTTTTACTCTCGTCAGGCGCACTTGAGAGAGATAAAACAAACCGACATAAATAATATTCGTTAGGCGCTCTTAAGAATACTATTTGGTATTGTTAGACTAGGGAAATATACAAACCGTAATTTACTTCGTCATCCGGACTGTCAACGTCTCTCACCGCTTACCGTACCTACCGTTGAGGGGAAGACAGATAACGCCGATAAATGTAATCCGTCATAAATCTCCTGTATGCCTAGTCTAAGAACCGAATTCCAATACCTTATGAATAATTGTTCGACAATTCCAGCGCGTTATAATTACAGAAAATAACTAAGATATATCGAGAGATTTATTTTCCGTCTCCGTTCTACCCGCTATACGTTCACCGTTTCTATAGCGTTTCCATTCAGCTATACTGTCAATTCTAGGAATCTCGCGCCGACTTGATTCACTAAATAGAACCGTGAACCGTTCTCCACTCAACTAAACTAAAGTATTTTGGTTCTCTGAACACGACACTGTAAATATTGTAAATAAAAATGTAAATATTTATTTAAATAAATATATTTTTGTTATTTAGTCATACAAAATTATTGATCTGTTTTTTTTATTTATCTCTAAACCTGACCCTGGCAAGGCTGAAGCGTCCGCTGAGATAATTATTGAAGGACCCCGGAAAAACAGACCGTTACACACTGAATCTAACTAGGTCGAAATGTAAAGCAGAGTCTAAAAACAAAATAGATAAGGCTAAAATATTACAGGATAGACTTCAAAAAATGAGTAGTCGTTAGATGTATCCAATTTAAATATAGAAGAAAAGAAGAACATTTTTGAAACATTCGCCAAATTTCCTTATCAATTTTTCCTAGAAGGTGATAAATTAGGTAGCACTACGGTTTTGAAACATAGAATTACTACAGTTAGTAATGAACCAGTTAAAAAAAATAACTATAGGATGCCCCAGATTCACAAAGAGGTTATGTTCTTTAAAAAGAAATCCCTTATTCTAAACTGTAACTATTTACTGACAGGTAATATTATGATTTTACAAATATCAAGAAAATGTTTTCTTAAATTGAAGCATTACTGAAAGAAGTTCTGTTTATTATTTGAGTAACTAATTTTACACACTAAATTCAAATTTTGACTTGACTATTTTAAAGAAAAATTATTTCAATGCTTTCATTGTCCTACCTTTTCAATCACAAATGACAAAAATTTAACCTTAGAGATACATAAATGTACAAATTAGAATTTTTTTTCAGGAAATCAAGCAATTCATAATTTAACGAGCTTCACTAAAGGAATCAGCGATCACATAGAGAGGACAGAAGACAGATTCCATGCACCTATTAGTTCCTACGAGGAACTAACTGAGGATGAACTACTTCTCGTAAATAATTTTGACACCGTTCCACAAATGAAAAAAAGAAAAGTGTTTAATAAGTTAATATATGTTATGGAAGATATGCTAAATGGAGAGAAAATGTAATGTGGACTTATAGGGATAAGTTTTGTTAATTAAGTTAATTCAGGTTTTAAGTTAGTAATTATAGTTTAAGACTGATGGAATTTGAAAGAAAAAAAATGTCAAAATCTGTGGAAAGACACAACTCTATCAGTTGGATTTGAAGTCTAGATTTTGAAGGCATAAAAGGGTAAATTTACGGTTTTTCGGCAGCACAAAAAGTAAAGAAGGTATGAACAAAGTGCGCATGCCCACGAGTTTTTTGAAAAATCACTTTTGTAGTCCCAAAAGAGCGCGAGATTATTTAATGGCAACACTGGACAGAAGACAAAGGTCACTGCTACTAATATGTAATATTGTTCACTTCATGAATAAAATATTATATTAATTTATTTTCCCCTATTTTTTATGAGAATTTTTGTTGAATTAATTCAGAGCTCTGTCCATTCCATTCGAATAAATCTGTATTTGTGCACTCAACGTTCATAATATCAAAAGCATAAGGTAAAGGAGAAAATGCATAATAGTAATAAATAACCATATATTTACAATGCTTTTATAACTCGTCAATTTGAGAGAATAGAGTTTCTAGAAATAACTTTTTACATATATGTGAAGAGTAATTTTTTTTCGAACGAACTATAATATATCGAAAAGTTAAATAATTAATTAAATTAATATGAATAAACAACAAAGAAATAACAAATAAAATACTAACTAACTAAGCACTTTCATTTCGTGTAACAAAGTTTTCAAAGCTTTATCTTTCAGATTGTCGGGAACTTGTCTAAAGTTTGAAATTATCATTCTTTGGTATTGATCAAGTTTCACAGGTTGTGCAGGTTTTTCATTATTTACTAATGAGCCTTCTTGTTCTTTTTTAATTTCTTCTAATAACTTTTTTAAAGTTGACTTCTTTAAGAACTCAGGAAGTCCTCTAAATTGCTTTATTAGCAATTTTTGATAATTATCAACTTTTACATTTTTTGCAGGTGAAAGTGGTACTTTAGTCCTTTTTTTTTTCTTTCTGCAGATGCACCGATATCCAACATTTTATCCATTTTTTTAAAAGTAATGTTATAAGAATTGCATTAAAGATGAAAAGTGTTGCGTTGCTTCTACCATTGAATCTCCTTCCTGATCCAACTGCCTACGTTTCTTTTTGGCATAGTCGTCAAATTCTGGAACTTTTGCTGTATCAAGAAAATGGACAAGAAAGATTACATAAGAATTTTACACTCATTTTTAACTAAAAGATGACTTTTCTTAAGGACTTATAGTATTTTATGACGTTCTAACTTATCGACCTAGCAGAAAATTATATTCCAGCAACTTATTTGTACACTAATGACAATATGCCCCGACAATTTTTAGAAGTAAGGAAGAATATATCAGAGCATCGTTGTCTGGTAATGTTTAATTTTAATTATTTTTTTTTTAAATTTGGATATTTATTTTTTGACACCAGACAGCGATACCCTAGTATATTCTTCATTAATTACCAAAATTTCAGGCCCATATTATCATTATTGTATAAATAAGTTCCTGGAATATAATTATTTGCTCGTCCGATAACTTCTGACGTTACAAAAAATACTACATGTCCTTAATATAAAAAATAAGTACAGTACCTTTTTCACTTTTCCCCCTTGTTTTGGTGACTATTGCTGTAACAAATAGAGAACAAAAAAAGAGATTTTTAAAATAATGTAATACTTATTTTTAATTTTCAATTACAATGGCAAGAGGTATATAAAATACCTTGTTGCTGCTGATGAATGTGGTGTAAATCTTTATCCACACGAGTGACAGTTGTTTTCTTTCTCACGGGACAGCTCTTGAAAGCAGTATGTGTTTTCGCTTGAAAAGATTGTCTTTCAGACGTAGGATCAATTGTCTCAACTTCTGGGTCTGTTCTCAATATTTTTTGTTTCATTTTATGATCAGTTGCTAAGGTCTGGACATCTGGAGGGAGAACAATTTCAGATCTGATGACAGGCATACTTTTCGCATTCACTGAACCCTTCGAAACCAGTGACGGAATCACGTTATCAATACTGGCGTTGGTATTGTCCACTGAAGAAATAGTTCTGGGAATGTCTATTTTTTTTGTAAAGGTTCCTTGTGCTTAATGTATGGATTCAGAAAGGCCATCTGTTCGACATAAGAAAAGTTTCGTTTGCACTCAGGATTCAATTTTCTTAAATTATCTTGCTTCACGTACATATCTCTCAGCTGCTTCCATCTCTGTACTACCTTGTCAGCTGAAAAAATGTGGATAGTTTAGCAATTTGTAATTTAAAACAAGAAAAAAAAAAGATACATAAAATAATAAATAACTTATTTTTACGTTTCAAGATGAGTATAATTATAGAAATCTGGCAATTAATAATTTAATGATCGCAAGGTTCAATAATTATTATTAAAGTATTCTTTAATAATAAATGTGTTTTCCTGCATAACATAATTATAGGATGTCTGTTGTGTTTTCAGTAACAATTTTACATCTTCATTACAACTTCCTGTAATAATTTGAATAAAGTTAGGGTTACCAAACGTCCTTCGTTCGAAGGATTTGTCATTCTTTTTAGTTGTGTCCTTCGAAGTCCTTCGCACAACCAACATTTCCTTCCTTTTTTAGTGATAATGTGGAATTTTCCTTATATTTAATACATTTTTTGGCTTTTTATGCGTATCAGTCCATTTTTTTCGAATCTATGGTATTGTTTTTCTGATTTCCTTTTACACTTGGCATATTTAAATTGTTGTTTACTATATTGAAAAATACCTTCAATTCTACTGAAACTTCGGAATTCATTTCCTCAGAAGTTGTACTTATGTCTGACACGAAATTCTCTCTATAATAGGAGGGTTTCTGTACATCGCGTTTTGGTCGATTTAATAATAATCTGTTGGTAGTGGCTGCTTCATTTTCACAGACCGTCTCTTCATTTAAAATTATTTTTGTGATTTTATTTATATTATTCTCCTTTTGTTTTTTGCAAGAATCTTCAGCCTCTTCGATGTGTGCCTCCTTACATGAGTCGGCTTCATCGATTTGAGTAGCTGTTTCAACGGAAATCACTAAAACTTCGGGATTAATTTCCTCTGAAGTTGTGCTTATGTCTGACACGAAATTCTCCCTTAAATAGGAGGGTTTCTTTATATCGCGTTTTGGTCGACTCAATAATACGTTGGTAGTGGCTGCTTCATTTTCACAGACCGTCTCTTCATTTAAAATTTTTTTCGTGATTTTATTTATATTATTTTCCTTTCGTTTTTTGCATGAATCTTCAGACTCTTCGATGTGTGCCTCCTCACATGCACCAAATACGATGACTTTCGGCAGCAGTTTTCTTCATATTAAAGAAATGAAGAAGAACTTCCCGCAAAAACACTTTTCCATCCATAAAGTTCGACATATTTGAGTGAACAAAAAATTATTGTTGTTTACGCTTCAAATGAATGACATATACTGAAACAGACGCACAATGTTAGTAGTTTTACAACGCATGTTCGGAATATTGTAACGATGGAGTAATAATCGAGTTACGCCATCTCTTAGCAAACCGCACGAATTAAGTTATAGACCCAATATTTATAGCTTTCACAGCAGTTAAAGTCAAAATGCGATTCAAGTCACAACCTGTCAGGCTACCAGTAGTCAATTTTCACAACCTCATTACAACAGACAAGCAGAAGAGGGTGAAAAAACATGGCAATCTATTGCCAGACAGAATTCGTGCAGTGTTTTGTGGACCATAAAATTGTGGCAAAACAAATGCTATACTTACACTAATCCTTCACCCAAATGGATTGAAATTCGAAAACGTCTAAGTTTACTCAAAATCACTCAAACAACCCAAGTAGGAATTCTTGGAAAGGGTACTGAATAAAATAGTTGGGGTTGAGTACTTTCCGTTCAGTGAGCATGAGCAAGTAATACCGCCAAGTGAGGCTCATCCAAATTCGATAATTGTATTTGACAATGTAGCCTGTGAGAAACAGGACAACATTAGAACCTTTTTCTGTATGGGTAGACACGCCCATGTTGACAGTTTTTACTTGTGTCAAACTTATTATATGCTCGGATTCCTAAACATCTAGTTCCCGATAATGTAAATCTGCTAGTTCTATTCAAGCAGGATGAAAAAAATTTGAGACACGTATACGACGATCATGTAAACACTGACATGAGTTATTCACAATTTCGAAACTTGTGCTCAGTATGTTGGAATAATGACAAGTATGGATTCCTAACCATTAACAAAGACAGTGATCTCGCTGAGGGTAGATATAGAAAAGAATTTGACTGCTTTGTCACTCTATAAGTATAAGTAGATTGATGTAATGACAGCATTATGTATTGAGACATCAACGCATCAACATGTCAAAGTTTCCCAAAGAAAAGTAGGTACTCTGTCAAATCGCCAAAGCTAGTGAGGCAATTCGACACAAACATCGAATGCTCAAACTGGCTAAAGAAGCTGCTAAAAAAATGATGAAGGAAACGTTTAAACCAATCGTCATGCCACTTCAGAATCTAGTTGAAATTTCGGATCAACCAATTAAGAATGAAGTTTTTCAGAATAAGTTTGTAAAGATGAAAAAGGAAGATGAAGTTGAAGATGAACATGAAGATGATAATGCTTCCTTTATGATCGCTGATGCTGAAGAAGATGGAAGACAGCAAGATGTTGAAGATGTAGGTCAGCAAGATGCAACTATGGAGATAAACGGTATCTGAAAACCGTTGGCATACTTGAGCTGTTGTTTAGACAGACTCCTGAAATGTCTTCAATAAGCACTGATGATTTAAATAGTTACAAAGCAATTTTAGTTGCCACAAATGCACACAAGATACATTACAGTCCAACTGAACCTGTTCGAACAAGCAAAAGTATCAAGTACAAGAACTTAATTGCAAAACTATTTAATGTAACACGCAGACGCTCCTCAATGAGTGGAGGTTCACTGCCACAGTATATGGTAGCAAGAAAAAATGCTAAAACAGACTATGTCTACTGGGACGACCCTAACGAACTAGTTGATCGTCTTCGACTTCTCCTTGCATCCCAGGCAGCAGGCAATCCGAGTCACACCAATGAAATCATTTCCATCTTTGAAGAACTGCGTGAAGATGAAATTATATATTAGGAGCACGCGTATCATGTGAACTTCAGTATCACGATGAGTATTGACGTGTTTAGACGTCCTCTGAATCGAGTTAGAAGAATAAGCCGTGGACCGTCAGGTATTGGATTCAATATCACGTCTGATGGTCACTATGATGCAGATGGCAAGAAACTGTAATGTTTCTGAGGCTTCTGAACAGTATGACGCAGTTAATTTGGGACTTTTACAGCGTATAGTGCAAAGCGAGATACGTACTCTTTATCAGGTTACATCTATGCGTAAAGAAATTGATAATATTAATATTTTGATACGAATTCTTGAAGAATCAATCAACGAGAAAATTAAAAATCTTCAAATTGATACTCAACAACAAGAGTTATCATATCACAACTCAGAGCTTATTGATAACATATACGCTCGATTGAATGAACTAAAGAATGGAATCAAAGAAAGTAACAGTAGTCACAGAGTTACATAAACCTGCAAGAAAAATTATCCACGTCGTCGTGTGATAATGCGTGGTATAGATGAGACTTGGCAGGCTGACTTGGTTGAAATGTTACCCTGTGCTCGAGAGAATAATGGCTACAAGTACTTACTCACAGTTATAGATATTTTCTCCAAGTATGCTTAGGCTGTACCTGTTAAAAGCAAGAGTGGACCTGATGTCACTGGTGCTATGAAATCTATACTTGAACAAGGTCGTGTACCAAAGAACTTGCACACAGATCAAGGCAAAGAATTTTGCAATTCGCACTTTAAGAATCTCGTGGAACAGTACAGTATCAATCTCTACTCAACGTATAGCAATCTAAAGGCTTCAATCTGTGAACGATTCAATCGCATGCTTAAAAACATGATGTGGCAACAATTTGGTTTGAGAGGTAACTACAAGTGGAGAGACATCTTACCCAAACTTGTCTCCAAGTACAACGATAGCAAACATCGAACAATAGGCATGAAACCTAAAGACGTCACTGCTGAGGATGAGGAGGTATTGTTGAAAGGCTTCAGAGGACAACGCAAAATTACTAGGAAGAAGAAGAAGAAGCAAAAGTTGGTGACAATGTTCGAGTCAGCAAGCACAAACACGTCTTCGAGAAAAGATACACTCCCAACTGGACAACAGAGATATTTACTATGGATCGCATTCTGCCCACCAACCCAGTGATATACAAGCTCAAGGACTACTAGGAAAAACACATCGCTGGTAGATTCTACGAACACGAACTCCTCAAAGTTGAGCACCCAGACATTTACCTTGTGGAGAAAGTAATCAAGAAACGTGGAAATAAAGTCTTTGTAAAGTGGCTGGGCTTTGATAGCTCCCACAACAGCTAGATAAACAAATATAACGTTTAGTTAACTCTGTACAATGTTAAATCAACTCCGTGTAATGTTAAATTAACTCTGTGTAATGTGAAATCAACGTTAAACTAATGTTAAACTAATGTCTAACAAATGTTAAAATAATGTCAAACTACTGGAACTCACTGCCAACTAAAAAAGTAAGAATTGCTAAGTAATTTGTGCAATAGTCTCCATATCCTGCAATAATCACCCTCAGTGATGGAATCACCAGTGTGGTTTTCGAAATTCATTGATGCTGAAGAATTGGTTCTTGCCGCCTCAGGATCAGCCAACCATCCGACATTACAGTGGAAGTAAAGCTGATGAAGATGATACGACCAAAGGCATTTATACTCTAGATACTTACTTGAGCAGTGTGACAAAATGTGTTGACAGTCCCGACACTGTTATGAGTAACACCACTTTGAAAGACTTTTATAACCGTCGTGAATTCATGTTATAACTTGGAAAAATAAGATTAAGTTAAGAGTTCCCCTTTTGTATTTTTTAGGTTAAGTTTATTTAATAAACCAGAAATTAAACTTAATACACATGTTTACATTTAATTAACACCTATCCAATTTAGTATAAGTTAAATTTCCCGCCAATTTAACGCCGTCTACTCGCAATATTAGTAGATTATAATTTAGCACGGACATGAACCACTATTGACTGCTCGGATCTTGTCATCAGTTTAAGAAATAGTTTGTAATGTTAGGTTAAGTTTAAAAATATTTTTAGAAAAAGCTAATATACTAAAATTTATAGAATGTTCTAAGAAAGTTCTCGAAATTTCTGGAAGATTCAAGATTTTAAAGAAGTTTTGTAAAAGAATGAAGTAGGTAAATTATCGACCACTACGAAAGTGGCGCCATCTGTCGACAGCAATTGGAACTACGGGATCGTTATCATGACTTGTAAATTACCGATAGTGGCTACAGGAATCGGTAAATTACTCACTCGGTCGGTAAAACAGTAACCTGTAGAATTACCGACGGCGGGTAGATAAATTACCGACGGCTGGTTGGTAAATTACCGAATGTGACAATCTGGGATTGATTGTCGGTTTGAATTCACTCCAGTAGAGGTAGCACCTCCTGGACATTTAAAATCGCGCGAAAATTTTAAAAGAGTAATAAGAAATATTTAACGCATTGATTAGTAAAATGTTAATTAGAATAAGAGAGATTGGTAAAGCGTAGTCAAAATGGTGAACTGACTAAATAAATGAAATTTGGTTATATTATGTGTTAACTTTAAGAAATACCTTGAACTAGTTCTTAGAAATTTAATGTTATGAAAAATGCTAATTATAACTAATAAATTGCTAAGATAAGAGAGGATGTAAATATTGAGAATTCGTGCTGGATTGAAGAATGAATGTTAAAACAACTTTATAACTTTTGTTAATTAAATAAGTGTGGAATTTCAGAATGATAATGGAACGTATAAGAAAATGTATGATTCAGAATAGTTACGTAATTCAAAGAATTAAGGGATGTTTTGTATATTTTATAATAGTTTATGAGACATTTTTATAGTGTTAGATGAAAAGAATCGTTTATAGGGAAGTAATAAATTTGAGAAGTTTGACAGTATGTTTGAGTGATAGGCGAAATCATCAGAACAGTTTGTCGCTTTGACAGTGTCGCGTTACAAATTCGGCGCCAGTTAGGGCCGATCGCAAAACTGTTCCTGGAAGAAAGCTTAGGTCACTTTTTGGTGACACGTGTGGTTCAAGGGTGCAGTGTGATTAGGCGAATGATCATAAATTAATTAGAGTAGGGCTCCGCAATGAATCCGGGAGATGTGCGGAGACCTCAGGAGCCCTGATCGACACGCGTGTTCGATCAGATTTCGATCGACTGCTTTAGGGCGAAGCTCTGTCACTCGTCATCGCGAATTAATCTCTCTTTTTCGAATTAGAATATTTTTCGAGTATCCGACTTAGTATATTTCTCGATTGAAATGATTGTATAAAATTGTTTAATAAATTGGTTTAAAACGGTTAATTTGGTTGAGTAAACGTATAATTAGTTTAACTTTAAATTCCGTAATTTTTTAAATTAATTTTTCCTTTAATTATAATAATTTAATTTAATTACAAATTCTGATTCAAAGGACATCGATGGTGAAAGCGATCAATTTCGAAACTTCGACGAGGAGAGTTCCAGCTCTTGAAAGTGGTGAATCCAGTTCAAGCTAAAGACTTGAGAATTATCAATTTAACGTTTTAATATTCAAAATCATATTTTAATATTTAAATATTTCAAATTTGCCGCGAGAAACAGTCAGATCCGTCACAGGAATATTTTTGGTGTCAGAAGTGGGATACCACTCAACTAGTTGGGAGGTGTGGTATCTCACAAAATAAAAAAAAAATTTATAGTTAATTAATAGCGTAATTAAACATTTTTAATAAAATGGGAATCGGTTCGGTTACATATCGTTACAAAATAAACCAGTGATAAGTGAAACAATTGTAAGTGATTAGTGCAAGACAGTTTATTTTTGGTGACTTTAAGAAAAAAGAAAAAAAAACGAACAATAAAGGGAAGGTCAAAATTTCAATTTAAAAATTTAAAGTAAATACTTCAATAAAACTTGAAAATAAATAAATTAAGGATTGATAACGAGGGATACAATCATCCGGCGGACGGCGGCGTGGGACTTCTGGTCCCGACGGGAAGAGGACTACGATGGTGCGAAGGAATCAACGAGGGACTCCGGGTGGAAATCGGACGTAGCCCGGGGGAAGAAATCAAAATAAAGAAGAAAAATTGGAACAAGGCAGTGAAATTGGACTTTAATGAAAGCAGAAAAGGCCTCAAATACCTCCTCCAGCGGTTTTTGGTCTTGTTTTTTAATCGGGAGGCGAAGGGTAACTGATTTAAACTACCAGGATTTGGAGTCGATGATTAGTAGGACCAGGTGCTAATTCCTCAGAATCAGCAGCAAAGGACTATCGCTGATGCTAGGATCTCTTCATTTCAAAGTGACGTTCAATGCTTGAAAATAATAAGAAGAAAACTACGGAGGACCAGAATATCCGCAGAGGCTAGTCGCGAGTCAAGTGCAAGTTAGTCAGTGAATTTTAACAGACATTGTGAAATAAAAGAAAATTTAAGAGGTTACAACACCATGAGATTTTCAAAAAATCGATTTTTTCTTTTTTGTTTAATTAAATTGTTTATACTTTTAAGAATATTTTAAGCGTTAAATCATTTAAAAATTCAAACTATTTCCGAAGTTTCAGCAATTAGAAGTAAGCACGTCACTGAAACTCAGATTGCGCTCGGACCTACAGTAGGGCCATAAACGGTTTCGCGGGCAAATTTATATTGTGAAGCCATTTCTGAACCGATATGAACGTTTTTTTTTAAATGAAAGCTAATAAAATTCCACGCCAAAATTTTGATCCAAATTTTAGAAAAAAAAATTTTATATAATTTTTTTTACTTAATATCAAAAATGAAAAAAAGAATTTTTTCTTTTGAAGAGTACCGGGTTTCGAAAAATACTTGGATTGAATCCCAAATACCTAGAAGAAATGAAGCACCTGTTCGGGAAAGTTAGCAATTTATTAAAAATATATTGAATTTGTTATAAACAAATAAGTGAGTGAAAATGGGTGCAAGGGGATTGAGAGTGATTCATCGATTGATTCGCAATAAATATTAATAATTTATAGATAAAAACCGTTTTTTAACTAAATTCATGAAAGAAAATATACAATTTGTTATTTTATAAACAAATTTTATAAACAATTTTATAAACAATTCGTCCGCCATATTGGATCCGCCATGTTTTTTTAAATTTTGACTTCGGATTCGTAATCAGCGACTTTAAAAACCCCTTTATTCCAATTTTGAAAATAATCAAAAATTTATTTAGCTTAGTCCTCCGCCATATTGGATCCGCCATTTTGTTTTTTTAAATTTTGACTTAGGATTCGTAATCAGCAACTTCAAAAACCCCTTTAAACCAATTTTGAAAATAATAAATAATTTATTTAGCATACACGTTCACCATACTGGATCCGCCATTTGGTTTTGACATTTTTGACACCGGATTCGTAATCAGCGACCCCAAGAACCAGTGAATAACAGAATTTGACCCATTTTATGTTCTTGCCAGCTAGTCGCCATTTGGTACCTCATTCGCGCCGTACTGTTTTTTCTTTTGCGTTCTTCTCGAAACTACTTTTTTCAAACTGGTGTACATGATGGTTGTTTCCGATATTTCGCTCTGAGCGCACTCAGAGCTCGCTGCGGTGCTCAACCAGTTTTAATTATAGAAATGAGAAATGGTGACTGTGGATGATCTTATTGGTCAGATTTGGCGCGAATTGCAAGTGTTGTGAATGATGGCGAAGTTTACTGAAAAAAAATGCCAAATGGTTGCGCATTTTCGTGATTTGTTGTGAAAGGGTTGTGTTCATTATCGATTTTGTTAGTAACGTGCTCTAATATCGTGCTCCGTCTTTTTGGCCAGAGCGCAAATATCGAGCGTGCTAAAGAAAGTAAAAATGGGCGCGAATATTAAAAATCTTATTGATCCTGGAATATTCTTGGGTGCTGTAAATTTGCTCTTTGATGGAGTGAATGAGGATTTAGCAAATTTGGTGAATGTTGTTGAAATTTTGGCAGAGGAAAGAGAAAATCACGAGAGAGTAAGAAATTTCTTCGAAGAGTTTATACCTCTCTATTCATTATCAGGTAAATATATATATAATTTTTAAGTATCAATTTTCAGAAA
>CAJFCO010017925.1:39187-55249 GCA_904066015.1 Synergus gifuensis | reverse complement strand
CACGCTTCGAGGTTTGCTCATTTATTGTATTGCCGAGGTGTCGAGTCAGCAATTTGGGTTTCTGCTGCTATTGACATCAAGAAATGTTCTAGGTGTCGTTAACCTTACGAATTAGCCTCTTCACTTGCGAAATTTGTCGACTTAGTTTCGCAGGTGAAAATTAAAAAGAATTTCAATGAAAATTTGCGGGATTAAAAAAAAATATTTTCTTGAGGGCTTGCACGTAACAAAATACACCGGATTTTTTTATAAACTCGTCCTGGATGTTTGGCTTAACCTTGAAGCGTGAATTGAATTTTAATTTTACAGTATATGATGATTGGAAAACAATTGTTTTTTGTTTGTAAATTAAAACTTAAAGTCCAGGTATACAATTATTGATTGCCTTTAGGTTTCATTATATCAGGTCGAAGATCCTGAATAGGAAACTGCTTCCTCTGCGTAATCTTCAGGGGCGAGTTTTGGGATATGTTGTTCCAGATACTTAAATTGAGCGATTGATGGTGATTTCTTGACAAGGTTTAGATGAATCTTGGGCGCATAGGTTATCTCGGTTTCTCCTCTCTTTTTAATTGGCCATTGTTGTTATTTCTGGATATGTCATATATTTATTGGAAAACATTGGGCATTTTTTTTGACCCTCAATTCTGGTAGATCGGGTGATACAAGTGGAAAATAGTGATTCTCTGGTTACTAACTCCTCTTCTTAGGGTCCCCAGATGTTCATTATATTTTCCTGTTCTGATGTTATAGGAGGTGATGATGTTCTTGGTCCTTGGACAAGCTGGTGAATGTGATAGGCATAGGTCAACAAATTCATGAAATGGATCAGAAAGCTGGAGGCATCAATTTCCAAAACGGTGGGCCCTAGAAAAAGACTCATTAATAGATGTTATTTTTTATGGATAAAATTTAAATAGGGTCCATAGGGTTAAATTTTAATTTAAAAGTGGGCAATTAAAAGCTAGTCAGCGTGTTTAGAGAAACGTTCCCCATCTTCGTTTTTGAGCCACACATTATTGTTTGGGGTGAATCCAGTTATGGTGTAAGGTCCATGGGCGCGACTATCAAATTTGTCCTGTCTTATATCCTTCATTACGTATACTTGATCTCTTATTTTGGCGTTTAAAGGACGAGCCTTTTTATCATAAATAAGTTTGGATTTTTGTTTGGCTTTTGTTAGATTTTTAGCAGCCAATTTTTGAATTTCATTCAGACGCACTATTAGGTCTCTTAGATAAATTCCATAGGTCTCGACTTCTTCCCCTTGATGGAAACAGCTAGGCGTTCAAGCCATGCGACCAAAAACCAACTCGTAGGGGGTGAAATTGGTCGCCTCGTGCACCAATGTATTATATGCGAACATTTCAAAAGGGAGTAGTCGATCCCAATCGTCATAGTTGTTCGCATAATGTTTGATATAATCGGTGAGCACTATATGGCTTCTTTCCAGAGAATCATTCGTTTGCGGTCTGTATCCGGAGGTTGTAATCTGTTTGACTTGGAAAATTTTATCAAGACGTTTCATCAATTCACTAATAAAACTTCCTCCCCTATCCGTCAAGATGCACCTAGGGGCACCATATTGGGAGAAAAGATTTGTAGCCACAGCATGGGCGATAGTGGTAGTTCTTAAATCTGGAATCGCTATGGCTATGCAGTATTTACTGAAATTGTCCTGCATAGTCAAAATGTGGCGATTCCCATTAGGGGTGGTAGGCAATTTTCCTATAGTGTCTAATGATACCTTATCGAAGGGCTCGACTGGGTTGTCTGTTATAATCATGGGCTCGGGTTCGCGCACGCACCAGTTTTTGTTCTAGACAGCTTCTACATTGCCGAATATATTCGGTTACGTCATCGCGAAGTCCTGGCCAAGTATAACGTTCTCTTATCCGTAAATAGGTTTTAGTAATTCCCTTGTGTCCTCCTATTAAACTGCCATGATACTCTTCTATAATTGGAGGGCGCAGTTCAGGAGAGGGGACTTCTATTTTACCGTGGCAAAGTGTGATGTTTAGGTTGGTTTTTATATATATTTTTGTCAGAATTTCTGACATTTTATTTTGTGTGAGGTTTCCTAGCAAATCTCCTGAATTTGCTATGCGACAGTTGGATTGTCCATCTCGTTCAAGGGCGTGAAGTAGATTTTGCAATCCCTGGATTACATCCTTCCAATTCACGTCTTCGTCGTATCGATGTTTTACCACAATAGAGTAAGTCCTGTACTGTCCATTTGGGGTGACCAAGACTTGCCCCTTTTTTGGTTTACAAGATTTCAGATCCTGAAAATCGAGATGTTACGTGGCGATTAAAAGCTTGCATATTGGGTTGCTAGGCTCACAATCTTCAGCGATAAAATGAGCATAGTTTTCATGCCGATATGTTAAAGGTTCCTTCCAGGCATGCGTTATATTTAGTCCAGAGGGTTGGAGAGCTCCTGGGTCACTTGTTTTCTTCTTTGGAGTCATGAGTAGCATAATAGGACAATGATCACTCCCGAAAATTTCAGGTTTTATTATACAGTCCTTGATCATGTCCTTTGCCCTTTCTGAAATTAGAAAGTAGTCCAACCTCCATCCTATATTTCTTTTTCGGTGGTTATTTGACATTCGCCAAAAAGTGTATTGATGAGCCTTGTATGGATATAGGAATCTAAAAGAGTCCACATACCCTTCTTTTAACAGTTTAGTCAATTCTTGACGTTCCTGTATGGAATATCCGGCAACGTCTGTGTTTAATTCTGGTTGAGTCAAGTCTATTTCTTTGTGGGCGACGTTTAGATCTCCACAAATTATAACTGGTTGTTTTAGGTCTAGTTTTTTGACCAGTTCTCTAAGTTTTAGATCCCATTTGAGACGCCTATCCAATTTATTCAAATTTTCTCCCGAGTATGGAGCATACCCGTTTACTACAAATAGGGTGCTATACTCTGCAGTAATCACTCTTGCTTCCTTGTCCAATTCAGGGTCATTCAATCCGTAAAGGACACTTATGGGCTCGATCCTAGAGAGCAAAGCCACGCAAAAGTATCCTGGGTTTTCCTCACTTTCCAGGAAATAAGAAAAGTATCTTTTTGGTCTGGCATCTGAAGGCAAATTCAGGGATCCGCATTTTACCTCTTGCAGAGCGATCACGTCAGGATCTTCCTTCAGAATGCTATTTAAACCGTCCTTATCTATTGCGGCTCTAATCCCATTGACGTTCCAAGAGAAAATCTTTATTTCGGAGACCTGCGTAATTTCATTACTTAGGTTCGAGGTACCTGTTAAAAATGGAGGGTCAATATAGGGTATCATTATATTTATGCCAGTGTCGACTGGTATCTTTTGAGCATTTTGAGCTCCAGTCGCTTCAAGTTTCTTTGGTTTGCATTGACATAATATCGACCCAGTGGTTGATTCGTCGTTTGTATTTATCGATGTTATGTTTGATGAATAGGGTGTGGAAATCACTCCTTGCGGGAAAGTAGACACGGGGGTTGGATACCATGATCTTCGAGTGGGGAATTTTTCCTTCTCAGGTGATCGAAAATCTTCTGGCATATCTTGAAAACGCACCGTTCCTCTCTGAGCCACACCGAATTTATTTTCCTTATATAGAATCGACTTCTCCTCAGAGTTTTCTTCTGGTTGAGGGTTTGAGTGTGAATCGGACTTATCTTCGGTTCGCTGTTTCAATTCCTCTTCATATTTTTGGAGGAAATTCTGAACTCGTTCTGAAAATGCACGATCATCGTACTCTTCGCATGGATCGCGAGCTTTCAGTTCTTCGAAGAGAACTTCGTTATCCTCTCCATCCGAGACATGGGTGCAAATCTGGCGTAAATCTTGATCCATGCCCTCATGATCCCATAGCATTGATTCAGTTCCTAAATCCGACAAGTCCAATCCACGCTGGTTAATTGATCTATCGAACCGAGAAAAGGATTTTTGCAGATCTTTTAGGGCGGACTTATCAAATTTGTTTGTCCTTTCTTGAGCCTCGTTATCGGATCCCTGCTCAGATTCCTCACTAGGAATTATGGAATAGGGCACGTCCACGATAGTTGGCTGAGAGTCAAGGGGTAGATTAGTTTCTTCTTGATTTTCTGACTCAGGGCTGGACATGGGCATTTTCTTAGCTATTCCTTCTCGAGCCAGTAAGTCAGCTGCTTCATTTCCCTCGTTGCCTTGATGGCTAGGAATATGATTCAATTTAATATCGAGTGGTTCTAAAGCCTGTTTTAGTTTTTCAAACTAGGTGCGATTTTGTACCGGTTTGTTGTAATTTTTCCAATCGTTAGTGTCCCAATGGGGAATCCACTCTTGGGCACTTTTGATTAAGAAATTCGAGTCAGTGTTTATACGTAGCCTTTTTATGCCGGAATTTCGGGCTTTCTTTGCAGCCTCAATTGCCGCTTCGATTTCAGCTACATTATTCGTTTGGCGTCCTTTTACAGGTCGCGACACATTCAGGGAGTGGTTTGGTCCAAACCATACTCCAATGCCTGCCCTTGATCCCTCGGTGCCATTATAGCTGCAGGCTCCATCGATGTAAACATCGGTATAATGTTCCTGGGGCCGGCTAAACCAAGGAGCATTTTGGGGTGTAATGCTCGCTGGGGCACTTTTTGGTGGTGGGGTTCCTGGCCTAGGAATTTTTTGAGAAGGCAAGTCTGGTAGAACACTGTGAGGTTTCCGGAAAACAGGGGGATCAGATTGTTCCCCTGTTTCCTCATCAGAATTAGGCTCTTCCGATGATTGAGAAGTCTCGCAGAGGGGTTGATTTCGCGGAACTTCCCTTCGACGTCTAGAAAGTCGAGTTGCTATTCCGCTTTCATCGGGGTCTGGCACATTGGTACCAACTGGGTGTACGTATTCATCGTCGAGGTCCCTGGATTCAGACACTCGCAATCTTCGTCGTGACTTTAGCACGTTTCCTGTAGTAGGATTGGATTTCAGCCTCATTCGGGTATCTGATCCGATCTTCGGGGTGGAAGGTTTACTCATAGCCGTGGATAGAGTCCTTGAGCTTGAGGAGGGCTGCTTTAAAATTGAGGTAAATTTCGGCTCAGTTTTTGCAGCCCTTTCTGACTGCATCCTTTTTCTAAATCGAGTTATTCGTTCAGACGAACTACCCAATTTTAGTGGATTTTCTGGGGGTGGTGCCTGCTTCCTAGTTATGGGCAGGACCCTATTTATGCTAGATCGATTATGTATCGCCAGCACCCGCGAAAGGGATTCTTCTTTTTTTATTTTAGGGGTGGCTTTTAGAGATTCCCGTGAATCTGTATGGTTTTTGCGATCTGGCTGGTTCTCTTCGCAGGAGGATTCTTCGAAGTCGCTAGAATCCTCGAGATTGCTGTTATCCTTGGGGATACTTGGATTCTCTGATAGGGCTTCCACTCCCTTATTTAATTTTCCTTTCTTATATTCATAAGTGTATTGGTAATTTCTTAATTTGAGACGCCATTTTGCTATCCTAGTTCCTGGATTTTCAACATAGGTCATCCAGTGCACAGGTTCGTGGTCACAGGCTAAGATAAATTCTCTTCCATAAAGATAGGGCCGCAAATTCTCTAATGCATAGAGTATAGCTAGGCACTCTTTTTCTGCCACTTCGTACCTTTGTTCTCTCTCATTCATCATTTTAGAGAAATAGGCCACGGGCATGTCCACTTTATCTTTTTCTTGTGAGAGTACTACTCCCACGGCGTAATCTGAGGCATCAGTCGTTAATTTGAAGGTCCTTTTAAAGTCGGGATATTGTAATATAGGGCTTCTAGTGAGGTACTGGCGAAGTTTTCGAAAACTTCGAATTTGTTGAGCACCCCACTCGAATGGAACATCCTTTTTTAATAGATCAGTCAAAGGTTTGGCTAGTTTTGCGTAGTTCTTAATGAATCTTCGATAGTATCCGGATAATCCCAAAAACTGTCGAACATTCTTCACCCTTTGAGGAGTGGAAAAATTCTTAATAGCCTCGATTTTGGCGGGGTTTGGTCGAATGCCATCTCGGCCCACCATATGACCTAAATAGGCCACTTCAGTGCGAAGAAAATCGCATTTGTCCGGCTGAAGTTTTAAATTGGCTTCTCGCAGTCGGCCGAACAGCCGTTTTACCTGGGCATCATGTTCTTCTAGAGTTTCTGAATGAAAAATTATATCATCCAGATAAATAAAGGCCTTGGTGCCATACATTCCTGTCAACACATTATCCATCATTCGTTGGAATGTGGCGGGGGCATTTTTAATTCCCATTGGCATCCTTAAATACTCGAAGTGTCCTCGAGCAGTCAAAAATGCGGACTTGGCTCGATCTTCGGGGTGAGTTTCTACTTGATGAAATCCACTGGCCAAGTCGAAGACAGAAAAATATTGAGCCGATCCTAGATGGTCCAATATATCCGTTATGTTGGGGAGGGGATATGCGTCTCCTACAACTTTTTCATTTAACAATTTATAATTCACCACCACTCTATATTTCCTGACTCCAGATGCATCCATATTTTTTGGAATGATTAGAATGGGGGAATTATAAGGAGAATTCGATTTTTGAATTATGCCGGCATCGAGTTGTTTTTTAATTTGAGCATATGCCTCTTCAGCTGCTGCATGAGGATGTCTATAGGGCTTCTTAGATATCACCTTATCATCAATAGTTGGAATTCGGTGTTGAATCAGATTTGTGCAGGATAATTGTTCTCCATTTAGATGAAAAATATCGGAAAATTCTTCCGCCCATCTGTACACGTAATCTATCTCTTCTTCGGTTAAATGAGAGACATGTAGGGCCTTTTTGACCCTTTCCACGCGATCCAAATTTAATTCCAGATCTTTTTCATATTCTTGCTGGGAATTTTCGGAATCGAACTCTGATGAATTTCCTCCAGGAAATTCGTAGGCATCGTAAGGGAAAATCTCTTGAGGGGAAATGTCTAATTCCATATCCTCTTCTGTTGTATTAATGGCCATTACATGGCAAACTCCGTCGTTAGTTGTTACCGCAGCTTCGCCTATGTAGAGTCCTTTTGGGGTTTTTATTCTAGGCAAATAGCCTTCCGTTATATCAGGGTTGGTTATGTCAATGGGCACTACCTGTTTCGTTCTGGCCTGTATTTTCAATACCCTACGAAAGGGTTTAATTTCACCCTTAAGGGCCCTTTTTGCTTCCAAAGATTCTTTATCTATGAATCCCATAGGTGTGACAGGTTTTGAAATGGTTATCAATGTATTATGCCTGAAAGATATTTCGGGCTGTTCCTGTCGTAGGTAAGGTCTCCCTAGAATCCCTTCGCTGGATACCGGGAATGAGTCCTTTACCAAGTGGAACTTTATAGGCCGAGTCAAAATTTCAACTTTCACTGTGCCAATAGTCTTCACCGGGTGATTAGTGATCCCTGCTATCAAAACAGTATCATTAGGGTCATAGTTCATGTCTGGTTTTACAGCTTTCAGTTTTATTAAGTTTAAGTCCGATTCTGGGTCTACAAGAAAGCTCGCACTCTGATTATTGAATTGAGGTGAGCTTATCTTTACGACGGGGGAGTCTTTTGACTCTCTTCCTGCGTGAAAGACCCTATGGAGTTCTCTGGAAATTGATTTGAGTTCCGACGCTGTTGTTGATATTGCCGGCTCGAGGTCGCGTCCACACCTGGAGTCTGGGAAGAGTTTAAATTCCGGTTAGGTCCTGGAGAACTGGATCTTGGAAGGGGTTTTCCTTGATTTCTCCAGTTCTGATTAGGAGGATATGAGGGTGGATGACATGAGTAATAATAAGAGCAAGGGCATGTTGGGTACCGTGGTGGATTTCCTGAATGATGTGAAGAACTAACGCAGCAAGATTGGGGATAGGGAGCATGATGGTAATCAGACGCTGTATGCATATTTTCATGCGGATCCGTTGTGTCGAAGGCCACCATTTTTGGGGTTATCCTTCTTTCGTTACTCCCCCTTATACCCATTTGTTGAGGGTAAGGACTTGGAGGACGTTCTTCGTCCCTTTACGACACATAGAAAGATGACATCATAGCTCTCGTCTTTTCTTCCTGAGTCGACCTTTCTTCTATATGTAAGGCATGATCCAGTGCCTCTATAAGATCTTTGGGATTTCTTGAATGCACGAAAATGGACATGTGGCTCGGAAGTCCTTTAATGAACACGGCGAAGGCGCATTTGTGTACCAGTTTTAGCATTATGTCTGATTCTTTTACCTGGCCGTATCTTACAGTATATTCGTCTTCAAGTGAGTGCCGAGCTCCGCTCAACAATCCCTGTAAGCGATCATAATAGTCATTTACGGTTACTTTCTGGGTCATTTTTAGATTTATTATAGCATTAAAGTACCATTCGTACTTTCTCGAAGGTGCAAACCGTTTTACTAGATGGTCACAAAGTTCATTAATATTAGCGAAAGTTTTATCTCTTACACTATCTCTGGCCACTCCTTTTAATTTGGCTAGAATGGCCTTAATGAACATGAGCTCGGATGCTGGTGTTACAAATACTGCTCCATTTTTTACATCCTGCAAAAAGTCCTTCAAGGGTGGTGATTTTCCATCAAAATCAGGGATCGTGTAAGTACTACTTTGCAAGGTCATGTTTTGCATGAAAGAATTCAGGAGTACGCTTGCGTCTCTTTGGGACGCAGCATTCGAGGCTGCAATGTTGGGTTGTGAGCCATTTAGACCTTCGGCTACACTGTTAGAATTGTGATAAGTTGTCCCATGTTCATAGTGCTCCATCTCTGTGTTGTTTCGAGGAGCTTCTCTTCTTTCGGAGAAAGAGTTATTTCTGTTCTCCATTATAGATCTGGATTCTGGAACCACACCGAATATATTTTTTTTTAATTTAAACGTTTAAATGAGTCCCAATTGGATCTATAGCATTGGATTCTCTCACAGAATTTTCGTTGACGAAATTATGCGGAATATCCACTTCGATATTTTAAAAACCAGACCTTCCGTCAACAGTTTTGTGATACTACTGGGTCAATGTCCACACAACCGAGTCGCATTGTTATGAATGCTTACTCTTCAGCTGACTGCTGTATAGGGAGTATTGTGGTTACTAGGTAACTAGGTCACAGATATTTGTTTTTGTATTGGGGGTCAGAAAAAGAAGTAAATTTTAATTTCCCTATTTCTCCTTGGATTCAACGTTTTTCGTGGCTGAACAGGTGATCTGCTTGTTAACTTGAAATCACGGAAATGAAATTAATTTGATAATCTCATTTCAGGATTTGTATATTTTAATTCACAACTTTCCAATATTTTCATATCGATATTTTAACAGTTTCTCATCCTACAATTAATTCAAATATTGTTTTTGATATCAATTACTTTTGGCAAACCCATCAGAAATAAACATCTCGATTGATCGTTTCTACATCAAAAAGAATATTTCCTTTTGGCTTCGTTTCTCTCTTTTAGAAATTTTCTTGGGGATTTACAGGGATGGGTTTATTTAATTCTTAGAAATAAGAATTCCTATGCTTAAACGCAGCTGAAAATCCACGTCACTTAGAGCGTTGTGTGAACTAGCGCGAGAAAGCTTGTATTAATATCTGATATTTAATTTTGATTAAGTATCGGGTATACTCAGTTTCTTCTTATTTTAAGGAATTATTAGGATTGAGTCAGTGAAAGAGCTCCAGGTGCTGCTGAAAATTTACGTCGCTTAGAGCGTTGTGTAAACTAGCACAAATTAAGCTGCAAAGAATTTATTAAATATTATAATAGACAATAACTTCCGCTTTCTTTCAGTTAATAACGAGTGTGAAATACTCAAACGCAGCTGAAAATTCACGTCGCTTAGAGCGTTGTGTGAACTAGCGCGGAAGAGTCGTATGAACTTGAAATCGAGTTACCTCAAATTCAACTTTTCAAGACTTCATTCTCGTTATGAAGGAATAATGATTAGGTTTAAATTTGGATATCGAGTAGGATTTATTTCTTTGCTTAGAGAAAAAAGATTTTCAGAGATAAACTTTTCACGCAACACTAGTTTTTAAACAAAATTCTGACATTTTGAAACATTCTGTTCAGATTATATTCAATTAAAATTTGTATCTTAATTCATGTAGGTATACATATTTTGCCGAACGGCACAAATATATATATATATAACAAAAAAAATCAGTTTTTTGGAACGAACTAATTTGCCGAACGGCACAAAAAGTCAATTCAACATTTATTTTGCCGAACGGCACAAACAAATGTTTCGAGCAATTAAATTTGCCGAACGGCACAAAATAATTCTCGTTCAAAAACCAATTTTTTATAGAAAACGATTTCGTTAATTATTTTGCCCAACGGCACAAATAATTAAATCACGAATTTCAACCATAAATGTTCAAATAATTAATTTGCCGAACGGCACAAATAATTATTCTTCAATATGTCAGGATCAATATTTCACATATTTTAAAGTTTTAGTTTTAAATTAAATTCTTAATTTGCCACAAGTAACATATTTTAAATTTTGCCACAAGTAGCGAAGCCGATGGCAGTTTCGTGGGGATTTTAGCCCACCGCTGCCACCATCTTTCTGTAACGAACCAATAGAAATCCTAGTTAGTTGGATCTAAAGAAATTAGGATAATTTAGGCTTGGTCGGAGAATTACAGAAAAGAAGAGATTCAATTAGATTCGATCTCCTTAATTATTTTGTGGGATAAGCAATCATCTGTCCTCGTCCGAGGATGAAAATGTCATCTAATGGGAGTCAATAAAAATAATATCCGATAATTCATATATTAATCTAATTTATTCATTCAACCCCCATTTATATTTCTACAAATTATCCCCAAGAAGCATTCTTGATTTTTACAGTTGATTGAAGGACATTTATTTTGGTGGTCATAAGAATATTTTCGATTACTATTAACTAGGAAACAATAATAAAATAGGAACGATATAATGTTCTTTTCTTACCCTATCCTGATGTAGCTTATGAACTACCACTAGGGATGAAGCGGAGGGGCATTTGCAGATACGATTCCTCCCTATTGGGCTGATCTTTATTCTTATATTTCGTTGGTATATTTCCACAACTCTAGTCTTTGGTTTGTTCGTAGCACTGAGTTCATTTGCCACTTAAACTCTCCCACGCTTCGCTGTCATTCATTGGGGTCATACGAAAAGTTCACTAGATGGCTTTAAACCGGAAGAAATGAGAGCAATTAAATCTCAACATCCTTCCCTACGAATTTTCATATGATCCCGCCTTACAAGTTTAAAGCAAAGGGTTCCCACTCGTTTTGAGATTCGAGTTTGGACCCTTCACCTTGGCGTTTTGAGTCTGTCGGAATTTCGCGGAAAGAGGGACTCAGAAGGAGATCTCTTTTCTTTAGGGCCGATACCGTGAGAGCACACGCGTATTTCCTGGTAACGAATTTCCTAATTTTACAATCCAAAAATATACTTTGAAATACAGATGCTCACCGATTCCGATGTAGTGAATTTTGTAAGTTAATATATTAATCACCAGGACTCCCTATTTGACTTTTTTCTCTAGAATAGATTATTCTTTCTAGAGACGTTCGCAGCCGAGATTCCCGCACCGTACCACAGATACAAATGCTCAGCGACTCCGATGTGGTAATACAATATTATTCACTAGGACTCCCCCTTTGACTCTTTTCTCTAGAATATATTTTTCTTTCTAGAGACGTTCGCAGCCGGGATTCCCGCTCTGCACCACAGCTTTTAATTTATTCGGGAAACACACTGGTTGTGCCGTGTCCAAAAAGGCTGTATGATGCCCTCAGGACAACCAAAGTTACCCAGTTGACAAATTAAACTAGCCAAATCACGGCTCAGAATAATTTGGAAGCTTGGAGGACTTTGTCCTCAAATCGGGTAGAATTTGGAGGTTTTACGTCCCTCGTTCAATTCAGCCCGACTTTCAGATTCCTTCGGGACAATTTTGCTGGCGCTTTTTGGACTTCCGGTACGTCTTCTAAGTAATGACTTAGTTGCTCTTTTACGCGGATACACCAAGCCACCCGACAGGAGTGTGCGATTTGAAATGAACTGCTTTAGGAGACGGGCACTGATTTTTCCGAATTGAGAGACTTCTTTACCCGTGAAAGAAGTTCGTCAGACTGCCCAGAGCAATTGAATTCCTTTGTTTTTATGATGCCCGTCGTAGGTGTGCTATCGATAGATTTGGTGGGGAAATTTTGAAGTGCCAGGAATTTTGATTGGTCAGGAAATATGGTGTGATTTGCAAGGAAATTGGTGTAAGAGAACTTCTGACTGAGTACTCTTGTGTTAAAATTTTAATAACTGCAGAAATGCTAATTTTTGATAGAGGGCAAAGACCTCATGATCAGTTGCTCTTGCGTTGGACTTTGCAAACTTATGAATATTTGATTCGTTCTATTCATTGTGCAAATGAACAGGAATTTGTAAAATTTCAAATATTGTAAGCAGAGAGACATTTTGCATTATCCTCTGGTATTAGTATTTCGGAAAGATTTCAATTAAATAGAACATAATTAATTTATATGCTATTATTTTAGCAGCTGAGCATTAGTAATCTGATTACTGAGTAGGTCAGTGTCTCAAGGAAAAAGGAATGCGGAAAGATAGATCTGAATACGGAAGGAAGGAACAAAAGGGGTACCGGAGGATGCTGATAACGCACCTTCGAGCGGCCATCATGGGTTGTAACTTGATAATCTTACGTGCCCGCCTCTTGTAGTCGAGAGAATTATATGCGACTTGTACCATACCGTATGTGTTCGAGCGCAACAAGAGTCGTGGTTCTTTTCTTTCATCTTCTAATCATTCGTTTCGTTCCTGTTACTCTACATTATTTTCCTACATTATCAGTCTTACTATTGATTGACGTTCTCGATGTTTAATAAAATTTTTAATAATAACTACCGTTTTGGAAATTCATTCCACGCTTCGAGGTTTGCTCATTTATTGTATTGCCGAGGTGTCGAGTCAGCAATTTGGGTTACTGCTGCTATTGACATCAAGAAATGTTCTAGGTGTCGTTAACCTTACGAATTAGCCTCTTCACTTGCGAAATTTGTCGACTTAGTTTCGCAGGTGAAAATTAAAAAGAATTTCAATGAAAGATTCAGGGAATAAAAAAAAAAATTTTCTTGAGGGCTTGCACGTAACATTCAGGGGGTTTTTATGGTCGCTGAATTTGAAATTGAATTCAAAATGAACAATTTCGAAAAATCTAAGATGCCGGAATCAACATGACAAATCTAAATTCCAAAAATAGGCAAATTATGTTCGAAATTAGTTAACGGGTGTTTTTGGTGTCTCTGATGACGAATTTAAGGTTAGATTTCCAAAAGTCAGAATGGCGAATCCAATATGGCGGATAAATTTTTGAAAAAGTGGTTCGATTGTCATAAAACTTGTTATTTAGAGGTTTTTGATGTCGATAATTACGAATCTGAAGCCCAATTTGCAAAATTAAAAATGGTGAATCCAATATGGCGGATGAGTTTTCAAAAAATTAATGGGCTTTCATAAAAATTGGCATCTTGGAATTTTTGGGTTCTCTGATAACGAATCTGAAGTCAGATTTGTAATCAGCGACTACAAAAACCCCCATATGCCAAGTTTCATGAAATCCATTAATTTCTTGAAAACTCGTCCCCTATATTGGTTTCGCCATTTTGAATTTTGCAAATTGGGCTTCAGATTCGTAATCATCGACATCAAAAACCCCCCAATAACGAGTTTTATGAAAATCTAACCACTTTTTCAAAAATTTGTCCGCCATATTGGATTCGCCTTTTTGAATTTTGGAAATCTGACCTTAGATTCGTAAACAGCGACACCGAAAACCCCCTAAGGTGCTTGTAACTGTAAAATTTGTTTCTTAGAAAAATGTGTGCCGAAAAGGGTTAATGATCACAGCTATCTGACCATTGATGCGACTCCTCAAATACAACCCCAATCTACTCCAATACTCCACAGCGAAATTCAAGTGCTGGGACAAACTCAGGTTTCAATGAACTCTCTCAATGGGTCCAGAACCCTGAACCTAGGTTGTAATGTGGCGGGACCTTCTCAGACGAATCTGAGATATTTAGGGATAGGGATTGCAGGTAGTTCGCACGGAGGATTAGGAATGGGAGGATCGCAATTATTATCTTTACCTGAGCGAGAGCCAGACAATCCAATTTCGTTTAAAGAAGCGTTAGAATTTATTCCCAAGAAATTTGATGGCGAAAATATGCCGGTAAGCAGATTTATTGGAGACTGCATTTATGCACGAAATTTTATCGCGTCAAAAAACAGGCACTTTTTATTTCTGATTGTGAGATCGAGAATCGTAGGAGATGCTTATGATGCCTTATCAGATAGGGACATTTATTCCCTGGAGCAGTTATTAATGGTTCTAAAAGAAAAGTTTGTCGAGCATAGGAACTTAGGACAATTCCACTTAGAGTTAGGAACCGTAACCCAGAAGCCAATCGAAAGTGTTCCTGATTACGGAAAAAGGGTCAGTAACTTACTAAAAAATATAATTGAAGTGATTGAAGAAAACAACCCGGCCGAACACACGATATATATGATTAAATCCATAAGAAATGCAGTTTGCGAAAGCTTCATCATGGGATTAAAATCGGGTTTAAGTTTAAGGGTAAGAATGGAAAAGCCACTAACTTTACAGAAGGCAATTTCGATCGCGAAAGCATCAGAATGGGAAAATAATTATATAAAGGGTTTGAATACCGATAAAAGCGAAAGAACTGAAACAAGATTTTTCAATAAGGAACAGATAGGAAACAGGTTCAGGCCTTATGGAGGTAGAGCTAGGGTGCACATCGCGAGTCAGGGGTTGAACATGGACAGGGCTCGCGGTGGCAATAACCGATTAAGGGTTGGAGGTGTCGTAGCAAGGGGAAAAAGGCAAGGAGGGTAGCATCCTGGTCCCTCAAAGATGACCTGATACCAGTGCGATGAGTCAAGTCATCTTGCGCGGGACTGCACCAGATCCTCCTCGGCGGATTCTAAGACCTGTTACAGGTGTGTCAAGCCAGGGCACCTGTCACGGGACTGCCCAAGCTTGAATTCGGGATTAGTCTGTTTCAAATGCTCTCGGAAAGGGCACTATGCAAATGAATGCCCTCAGGTGTCTGAGCCTGATAAAAAAGGGAAAGCTTGTAGTTATTGCAAAAAGTTGGGACATGAAGTAGACGAATGCAGAGCCAGGGCGAGATTAATCGAACAGAATAAAGCACAAAAAGCTAAAGATTTAAACGAATTGTAAGTTCGTTGGACTGATGTGACGACGAACTTGCTGCTGAAATCACACCAAGTCGACGAGTACTTTTAACTCTAAATAAAAAACGTTTAAGCGTATCCCCCAAAGTAGAAATTTTCGCGAAAGAAATGACGGAAGAAAAAGGAAAATTTTTAGTAGACACAGGAGCAAAATTGAATATAATTCATAAAACAAAATTAAAGTCAGAAGCCAGTTTTAATTCTAAAACCAAATACATATTGACTGGAATAGGGGGTAAATCAGTTATCACGTTGGGCGAAGTAGATCTAACAGTGCCGGGTTCATGTGGTTCCTGATGAACTTCCTGTTCCTGGAAATGGAATAATTAGGATTCCCTTTTTGAAACATTGGAGTATTGACCTAAAACAAAAATTAATAAATCATCCTTTAGGTGTTTTTCCTCTTTCTCCCGAGTCAAAAAACGTATTAATAATTTAATAATATTAATAATTTAATTTAATAATTATAAATATTAAACCAAGAATGAAACAATTAATAACGGCTTCGGTAGAAAATCCTGAAATAGAGGAAGGATATTTACCTAGCTTGGATTTAGGGCCGGGTATACGAGGGTGGTCTGGAAAGTTTCGGACCTCAACATGAAGATGACAGCATTCGTCAATGAAAGCTAGTGAATGTAGTTGTGCATCTTTTGACAGTTACTCACTAAAGTTTCGGCCACTTTGGACGCGCAGTTTTTAGTTGACACTCGCTTGAGTGAGTCGATGTGAGTGTTTTTGTGAAAATGGAAAAAATTGAGTATCGAGCTGTCATTAAATATTTGTTTTTGAAAGGCAATACGCCTACGCAA
>CAJFCO010017925.1:22757-38787 GCA_904066015.1 Synergus gifuensis | reverse complement strand
TTTTATTGACTCCCATTAGATGACATTTTCATCCTCGGACGAGGACAGGTGATTGCTTATCCCACAAAATAATTAAGGAGATTGAATCTAATTCAATCTCTTCTTTTCTGTAATTCTCCGACAAATGTGTTAATTTTTAAAACATTTTGTCCGCCATGTTTTTTCCGACATCTTGGATTTTTCGAAATTGAATATTTTGAATATAGATTCAGATTCAGAGATGAAAATAAACACCTCAAGAACAGGTTTGAAAAAAATACAATTGTTATATTGGGTTTAGTATTAGAAACACTGCATTTTAGAGTTTTTTAAGCAAAAAAATAGAATTTATAACTTATATAACATTGCAGAAAATTCTGAAAACATTCTGAAAAGTACTTTAGGGTGTACTCAATACAAAAAAAAATTGCTGTTCCAAACTAAAAGATAGATTAGTGGAAAATGAATTTCTCTGTGAAAAAGCACCAATTTGGACTATTTGTTTTTATACATTATTTTTATAATTAACAATTAATGACGGATAACATTTTTTTTACATTCATTTATATCCTAGAGACTTAGGAAAAACAAAAAACCCTGTATTTGTTGTTAAAAAAGTAGTTAAAAAAATGTAAAACCATGGAGAAAAAGGTAGGTCGCTGAACGACCCACTATGCCGCAAAGGGTTAAAGCTTGATGGGGTAACCGAAGCATCGTTATCGGCCTGATTAACTAAATTAGTCTGAACTACTTTTTCGTTTGAGAAATCGACTTGCTGATGCGAACCGTCCTCCCCAATCATGGACAAATCATAATTTTTCTCAACCATTTTTATTTAATTCAAATTTAGAAATTCGAAATAAAATTTTCGTTAAATCAATTCTATTTTATCAAAAATAAATTATTTCAATTGATACGAGAGTGAGAGATTGGCAATTACTATATAAATTTTCATTTGGTGAGCTGACTTACTTTTTTCGAAGGTCTGGAAGACTGGCTAGTTTTAATTTCTTTCGGTACTATTCTCAAACCTATTAAGGGGTTACATCACCCTGGCACGTGGGAAAATAGGTATAAAAATAAGCATTTTTTTGACGCAGGCATAAATTATTTAAAATAATTGTTATTATACATATATATATAGTACTTTTATGTATAATTTGAATCAATGGCAAATTTAAAAAATTTTAAAATGGCGGAGATATGAGCCAATGAGTGAGACCCTTTTTTGAAAATCCTTGTTGATGGTGTACCTAGTTTCTCGATCAGGCATTGTTTGAAAAAAAAAAATTTATTTTGCTTATTTAGAAAGATAATATCTATCGTGTGACGTAGGAAAAAAAATTATAAAAATTTTTTGTTGAAATGACAACTGTTTAAAAAAAAATTTCTAATTTTTATAGAAATTTTGATTTTAAAAAATTCAAAACTTATGAACAGGGTACTCAATCAAAAAAATCCTACGTCACACGATATACAATAGTATAAAGAACATGTGTTTAAAATTGTAACAAAATCGGTTGAGTAGATCTTGAGATATCGGTTGTTTCCGATATTTCGCTCTGAGCGCACTCAGAGCTCGCTGCGGTGCTCAACCAGTTTTAATCATAGAAATGAGAAATGGTGACTGTGGATGATCTTATTGGTCAGATTTGGCGCGAATTGCAAGTGTTGTGAATAATGGCGAAGTTTAGTGAAAAAAAATGCCAAATGGTTGCGCTTTTTCGTCATTTGTTGTGAAAGGGTTGTGTTAATTACCGATTTTGTTAGTAACGTGCTTAGGGTTGTGAGTCAATGAAACGTTTCATGGAAACATTGAAACTTTCATGAAACGATGAAACATTTCATGGAACTAAAATTTCTGAAACATTCGCAAGTTTTATGAAAACGTATGCGCATGCGTTCTCATGTCAGGTTGAGGTTAGCTCATCCCGCGTTATTAGTTTAGGGCATGTTTGGGTTCATAGACAACAAATTCTCTTTATTGAATTCTTGATCTTGATAAATGGTTCGCCACAAGCATTGTGTACATAAATATTTTTCATTGAAATCCATTAATCATACAGACCAATCAATTCGCTTTGATAAAAAGAATTTTCATTTTCCTTATAAGTTATAAAAGTTAAAAAATTAAATATTTTCTTAAACCCATATCAGAAATTTATCTTCGTATATAATGGAAAAAGTATGCCAAATTTCATCAATTTATCTGCACGCGTTCTTGAGATATTGCAGGATCGTTAAAAGTGTGACATATACACACCCACTCTAATATTTAAACAAATCTATTCTTTTTAATTAGATAAAATGTTTAGTGTTACGAAACATGAAATATACCATTGTCTATTAAATGTATAAATTTTATAGTACTTTCTAATATTTTGAATTTTCCCGCCTTAATGTGTGAAACTTATGAAATTTTGAAACGTTTCAAAAGTTTCATTAAACTTTTCATTTGACCAAAGTTTCATGAAACTTTACAACCCTAAACGTGCTCTAATATCGTGCTCCGTCTTTTTGGCCGAAGCGCAAATATCGAGCGTGCTAAAGAAAGTAAAAATGGGCGCGAATTTTATAAATGTTATTGATCCTGGAATCTTCTTGGGTGCTGTAAATTTGCTCTTCGAAAGAGTGAATGAGGATTCAACAAATTTGGTGAATGTTGTTGAAATTTTGGCAGAGGAAAGAGAAAATCACGAGAGAGTAAGAAATTTATTCGAAGAGGTTATACTTCTCTATTCATTACACTGGACAACAAAATATGACCTATGTCGGGTTGGGACGAGATGTATCATTTCCATGGTAGTTTTCTGTGCTGAATCCAAATCTGACCTCCGTTTTCTTCGTTGATCTCAAATTTTTGAATTTTTTTGAGTTAAAAATTTTTTCGAAAAATCACAAATCGTGTGATAAAAGGGTGAAAAAATATTTTTCACGAAAAGCGATACATGCTTTCGATGCGTTTTTTAACGCAGAATCCATTGGTGTTTTTTTTTCGGTATCTCATATAGATATTTTTACAAAACCAAAAAAAAAAACACGAAAAAAAATGAATTTACAAAAATCCTTATATTTATCTGAATAAATTTTATTTTTGATTCTCTCAGGTCTCATTCTCTTCGTTTTTTGATGCAGAAAAAATTTTGAAAAAGTTTACAGTTCCAGCTGTAACGGTTCGGAAGTTACATGACAGAGAACTTGTCTCTTTCTATAGAGTTCCCAATTTGACGGTTTACAAGTACTCGAGACGAATCATTGTACTTTTTCTAATATCTCATTGCAGTAATGTCTTTAATATTTGCAATAAGAATAATAATAATAATTAAAAAATTTTACAAATATATTTATAAGCTGCGACTTATACTTCCTAGAAGCTTTTTCTTTTGCATGCTCCAAATTTCTTGGGGAACACAAAATCCAGAAACTACAAACAGCTGATAAACACTATGCTGCATAACTTCAAGGAAATGAAAGTGAACACTGAACATGTCACTAAAGATTCACATTCTTCACTCGCACTTGGACTTCTTTCCAGAAAATTTAGGGGCAGTCAGTGATGAACACGGGGAACGGTTTCATCAAGAAATCGCTGAAATCGAAAAGAGATACCAAGGTAACTGGAGTGTGAACGCTTTAGCAGACTACTGCTGGAGGCTCATGACTGATGAACCAAATGCTCATCACCGTCGAGCATGCAAAAGAAAAAGTTTCTAGGGAGTATAAGTAGCAGCTTATAAATATATTTTTAAAATTTGCTTCCTCATAGAGGAAACTTTGTGGTGGTGACAAAATCCAGTTTCCTAAAAAAGGTTATTTTCAACATATTTTAATGTCAATATATCTAACATGATGTCCTGAAAAATTGTCCGGATGTGTGTGTGTCTGTGTGTGTGGATGTATGTCACGATCCAGCAATTTCTTGAAAACGCGTAGAGATAAATTGATGAAATTTTGCATAGTTATTTCATTATACACCTAGTTGAATTTCTTACAATGGTTTAACAAAATATTTAATTTTACAAGTTTTATGTACTTTTATAATTTTATTAAAATTCATTTTTTCTCTGTAACTTCTCAAATAATCAAAATTCAAAGATGATGTAAGGAAAACGAAGATTCCTTTTGTCGAAACGAATCGATTGACCTATAGTATTAATGAATTCCATTAAAAAATTACAAAGTTATGGTTAATTGTATTTTCAAAAATTAATTTTTCGACTATAACTTTTCAAATAATCAAAATTTTGACTTGACGTAAGGAAAATAAATGTTCCTTGCATCGAGACGAATCAATTGGCCTATAATATTATTTCATTTCATTGAAAAATCACAAAATTATTGATCTATTTAATTTTAAAAAATTTGTTTTTCAACTATAACTTCTCTAATATTCAAAATTCGAAGCTGACGTAAGAAAAATAAAGGTTCCTTGCATCGAGACGAATCGATTGACCTATAAGATTAATGCATTTCAATGAAAAATAAGAAAATTTTGCTTTATTGTAATTTTTGAACATGAATTTTTCGAATATAACTTCTCAAATAATAAAAATTTAATGTTGATGTATAGAATAATTAATGCTTCCTCTATGAGGAAGCAAATCATATTTGTTTACAGGAAGCAAAGTGCTCATTGAATGAGCACAAAAGTTGATACAACTTCACAGCTAGTTTTTAATTATTATTATTATTCTTATTGCAAATATTAAAGATATTACTGCAATGAGATATTAGAAAAAGTACAATGATTCGTCTCGAGTACTTGTAAACCGTCAAATTGGGAACTCTATAGAAAGAGACAAGTTCTCTGTCATGTATCTTCCGAACCGTTACAGCTGGAACTGTAAACTTTTTTTAAATTTTTTCTGCATCAAAAAGGGAAGCGAATGAGACCTGAGAGACTGAAAAATAAAATTTATTCACTTAAATATAAGGATTTTTGTAAATTCATTTTTTTACGTGTTTTTTTTTTTGGTTTTTGAAAAATAGCTCAAAAACTATATGAGATATCGAAAAAACAAAAACACCAGTGGTTTCTGCGTTAAAAAACGCATCGAAAGCATGTATCGCTTTTCGTGAAAAAAATTTTTTCACCCTTTTATCACACGATTTGTGATTTTTTGAAAAAATTTTTAACTCAAAAAAACTCAAAAATTTGAGATCAACGAAAGAAACGGAGGTCAGATTTTGATTCAGCACAGAAAACTACCATGGAAATGATATATCTCGTCTCAACCCGACATAGGTCATATTTTGTTGTCCAGTGTTATTTTGCAGAGAAAAAACGCCGAGAACTATTTGGATGGGTTAGAGAGATGGGCGCATCGCTGGGAGAAGTGTGTAGAGTTACAAGGAGGCTATGTAGAAAAATAAAAAAAAACTTAAGAAAAAATGTCTCGTATCATTGTTAGGTCAGAAACTTTTCAGACCACCCTCGTATACCTAGGAGAAGCATTGGTAAGAGTAAGGGAAGGTAAAGTTAAATTATATTGTATTAATGCGACCGCAACTGAAGTAGAATTGACGGTACCCCCCTTAGTTTTAGAAGAGTTCGGAATGAGAATTACGAAAACTAAAAAGAACCAAAAAGAAAATAATAGTGATCAGAAAACAAGTAGAATACAGCGCATAATAAAGGTGCTGAATATTTCTGATCTGAATCGCAAAGAGAGGGAAAGTTTAGTAGCTACAAAAGAAAAATTTGCCGATCAATTCTATTTAACAGGCGATAGATGAGGATCGACAAATGCAATCAAGCACCGAATAGAGTTGACCTACAACACTCCCATTTATAAGAAGGGCTATAGACATCCTCCTTTACATAAAGAAATAATCGATGCAGACGCAAGGGAATTATTGAAAAATGAATCAATAATCCCGTACAATTCTCCGTACAACTCGCCCGTATGGGTAATTCCAAAAAAGGCGGACTATGAGGGGAACAAGAAGTGGAGGTTAGTAATTGACTATAGGGCCCTTAATGAAAAAACAGTAGATGACGCGTATCCTTTGCCGAATATAATTGATATCCTGGATCAATTGGGAGGCGCGAAATACTTTTACGTATTTGACTTAGCAAGAGGGTTCCATCAAATTGAAGTCGAACCGGAAGACACAAAAAACTGCTTTTTCTACCCCATTCGGTCACTACGAATTTAACCGAATGCCCTTTGGCTTAAAAAACGCGCCCGCCACCTTTCAAAGACTGATAGACCGAGTTTTAACAGGTTTATAGGGGAACGAACTTTTTTTTACATGGATGGCATAGTTATTTATGCGAGTTCACTTGAAGAACACAATCGGAAATTGAAAAAACTTTTAGGTGGATTAAAAACGATGATTCTCGTCTTACAACCCGAAAAATGCATGTTCCTAAGTAAGGAAATAATTTATTTAGGTCACATAATATCTCAAGACGGAATAAAGCCGGATCCCAAAAAGGTCGAAGCAGTAAAGAAATTCCCCCAACCCAAAAATCGAAAGAACGTGAAGCAATTTTTAGGACTCGCAGGTTACTATAGGCGGTTTGTAACGGGATTTGCATTAATTACAAAACCATTAAACAATCTCTTTGTAACGGTACGTTTACTTCGAGTCTCTGTTCGAGAATCAAGTAACGTTTGGTTTTATTTGGGGTGAAGCCCCTCTATTTAATCCCGCGAACGCTTCAGTCTAGCCAGGGTCTATTTTGGGATTAAATAAATAAAACGACTGGATTTTAATTAAACAAAATAACAGTAGGTTATATTTTCCTGTAAGTTACAGATCTAAATTAGAAACTAAATGAATATTTAATTATTCTTCAAACGTTTGTATGTGAATTTAGTAAATTACAAAAGAAATAAAAAATCTACGTGTAGATGAATCTGTTGCTTGAGTGTGTGGACGTGTGATTATGTCTGAACGAGTTTGAATGAAGGCGGAAATGACTATTCGTCCTGTAATCATAATTATACGACAAGTGTCAAACAAAATATAAATTAATTGGATTCGAGAAACGAATTAGACACATAGGCGATTTGGCGCAATACATTATTTAACATCTCAATTCTCTTACTTCTACGGTTTTAACGGTACGGAGAGAAGGCAGGACTGATAGGAAAATAATGTAAGGTTCGGTTGTGTAAATCTCTGACGCGTTTTGTAGATAAAATTTGTAGGCGCTCCTACTAAATGTGATCCGTCGTTTTTAATTATGTCATTCACAGATGCGCCTCTTGATTGCAAATTAATTTGCTTCACTTTGTATTTTGGTGGACAGGATTCGCAGGGAAAGATAGACAAGAATTATTCTCGGGTGGTAAATTATTCATAATAGATGCTCCTATTTATTAATAGTTTATTTTAGATTTTTACAATCATAGTTGCTCCTATTGATTGTCGAAATCATACACCGTGCGAACGTGTGAGATAGAGAAAGAAAAAAAGAACGGAGAACGGAAAAGACGTGTTTAGAAATATCAATTACAATCTGTTCAACAAGAGCGCGTGGTCTGTATTTTTAAAACTAATAGAGATATTTGAAAGATTTTTTCTTAAAGTAAATTAATTTCAAAGAACTAATACGCAATCACTTAGTAAATGGTCCAGTCTCCATCGTTATCCAGAATGGCCTAGCACCTTCTTGGCATACATTCAACTAATTTTTCGGCATAGTTCGTTGGTAAATCTAGCCATAACTTTTTAATTATTTGTGACAGCTGTTTTTGGGTGAATACACGCTTTCCGGCAAGTTTCCTCTTCAAGATACTCCAGACGTATTCGATTGGATTTGCATCTGGGGACTGTGATGGCCAGTCCAAGGTCGTGATGTCATTTTCCTCTTTCCAAGCGCTGCAGAGACTGCTTCGATGTTTTGGGTCTTTATCCTCTTGTAAGATCCAATCGGCATTATCGGCTCCAAACATCTTTTTAGCAGACCTTAGAAGACCACGTTGGTATATCTGCAACATTTTCTGAACGTTGAGGTTCTCGGTGAAGAGCTCCAAACATCCAAAACCGTGATCAGAGAAGCATCCCTAAACATGGACCTTCACTGGGTGTTTAACGGTCCGCTGGAGAAATCTACTGCCAGCCGTAGACCAGGCATACTTAATGGGAACTTATGCCCAGAACGACGCTTCGTCAGAAAAAATAACGTTCGACCAGTCCCGGTCGAGATTTTCAGCAGCCCATGTCTTCCGTTTTTCGATATGGGTTTCTGAGAGTAGGGGTTTTTGCCTCGTGCTACGGTACTGTATCTTCGATTCGGCCAATCGCTGTCGTATGGTGTTGATACTAATGTGTACTCCCTTTTTGGCTAGTATAGCCTTGGCATCTCGCAAACCGAGAGTGAGGGTACGCTTGAATAGCTGCACAATCGCTTTGTCCTCTTTTCTTGTTGTTGCACGCATTTTTCCTCTTTCAGGAAGATCGTCGACAGTTCCACTGACTTTATACCGCTCAACCCACTTCATAATGAACGACTGTGACTTTTTTAAGTATTTAGCAGCCGCTGCGACGGACATTCTTGGTCCTTTTGGATGGGAACACAAGAAGACGGCTTCAAAACGTTTAGCGTAAACAGAACTCATTTTCGTTCACGTGCGTTCTCTCGGACGGTTCGAGCCATACTGAAGCGGTAGCATAAACCCGTATTATTCCTTTGAACGTACTTTAATTTAAAAAAAAAACGTTCAAAAATCTTCTACAGTTTTAAAAATACAGACCACACGCTCTTGTTGAACAGACTGTATAGGTGCTCCTATTAATTGACATTTCTTCGACTGGAAATTGACAACGACAGGCGCTCCTGAACTTTGGCAATTCTCCCCGAAGAAGAGCATTTCGAAGTCTGCAAGGATAAATGTGCCTATGCCTTGCGACTTCGCCGGTGCTTTGCATACCACAGGCGCTCCTGTTGGTAGGAAAAGAGCGTGAGTTTTCACCAGGCGAGAGCTCACCGATCTACTCGGTGGATCTCACAACCCATTTTACAATACCCAGATTTCACAAAACCGATTGAAGTGACTAGTGACGCGCCTGATTATGCTTTAGGGGCGATATTAAGTCAAGGTGAAATTGGAAGGGATTTTCCGATAGCATACGCGTCCCGAGCTTTACAGGGAGCCCAGTCCAGGTATAACGTAACAGAGAAAGAACTTTATGCAGTGTTGTTCCTTTGACACAATTCAGGCCGTATATTTATTGTAGGAAGTTTATTTTAGTGACTGACCATCGACCCTTATTTTGGCTTCATAAGTTGAATGACACAACATTAGGATCTAAATTACCTAGGTGGAAGGTGAAGTTAAGAGAGTACGACTTCGAAGTAGTACACAAACCGGGGAGAGTAAATTCCAACGCCGACGCCCTATCTAGGAATCCTGTATTAGATTATAAAGAAATTACCCTGATGGAAATTGATAGTGACGAATCCGTGTTGAGGGGCAGGGCGGGGATAGCGACGCCTGCAGCCGTCCCGCTACTCCTCTCGCGGAGGGTGAAGACGAAGTTTTGAAAAGCGAGTATCCGGTAGAGGTTGTTCTTGTTTTCCCGTACCAGTTTGGAAAATCCAAATGAGTTGAATAACGGTTGTTGAGTTTGAGAGTGGATGTACTGAAACATGTACAGTCCATGAGTTTGAAACTGCTGAAACCCCTGTGATGCGCGCGATCACAAAAGGGAAGGAATGCATTCGTGTGACGTTTGTGGTCATGGTGAGAGAGAGAGAGAGTGAATGCATTCATGTGATGCTTGTGGTCACGATGTTGTGGGAGAGGTTTTGATTTGACGGGGTTCAAACGTCCAGGATAGGAGGTTGCACCCTGCCTATCGTATAAAGACTCGTGAACCCGCGCGCAGGTCTGCAGACCCGTCAGGCTGCTTAAATGATGATTACGGACACTGTTCACATGTCCATCGGAAACGTATGTTCCCGATTGTAAAAGAATGTGAAACAAAGGTGGGGACTGAGGTCCCGAGTGGGGTAGCTACAACCTTGGATCGGTCAGAGATGGACGACTTTTTAAGTAATGAGGAAAAGAGAGTAATGATGGTTCAGTATTTTGTTTATAAAACTGATGAAAGAATGTACGAGGAAGGCTAGAACTAGAAAGAAATTTTGGAAGACAAATATTAGCGTTGACTAATGAGGCAGAGAAGGGTCGGAGTTTGCTCAATACGCTGATTAGAATTTCGAAAGAACGTTTGTGGATGAGAGATCATATCATAAATTTCTGTTCATACCATCACATTTTGACCACTCCTGTCGGTAGAGAGCTCATAGATAAAGGGATTTTGATGTTATCGGATTTAAAAGAAGATATACCGGAAGTTTGACAAGTGATTTCCTCGAGAAATAAAAGAATAGTTTCGAACTTGTTCATAAAAGAAAAGTTTCATGAAAGGACATATGCAGTTAATATCGAGTCAGCTATAGGAACATTGAAAGAAGCAATGGATGATTTAAAATTAACAAGCGTTAGTATGTCAAAGAAAGAGAATGGGTTTGATAAGTTGTCTTGGACAATAATCGAATTAATTTTTCAAAATTATTTTCAAAAAGGAAACTACTTGATCACCATAGGTACAGGTGAAGTAACAACACCCCCTGAGAATGAAAGAATTAAAATAATATCGGAATTCTACGGCTCGGTAATAGGAGGTTATAAGGGAGTATTAAAAACATTGGAGAGGGTAAAAGAACGTCTTTATTGGAAGAGAATGAAGGAACAAGTGCAGAATTTTATCAGGACTTGTAATTTCTGCCAAATGAAAAAATTAGTAAGAGTCAAAACAAAATTGCCAATGTGCCTAACCGACAGGCCAAGCAGGGTCTTTGAGAAAATTCAAATGGACTTAATAGGCCCACTTCCCAAAACTGATAGCGGTTGTGAATACATGCTGACTTGGCAGGATTGTTTATCAAAGTATTCGGGTGCAATACCTTTGTGTGTGTGTGTGTATGTATATGTGTGTCGTATTGAAAGTTAATCAACCCAACGTAATAAAATATGAAATAAGTAATTACCTACCTTTAGGACCAATGATTTATGATAGGCTGTAGATTCTTCGTCGCACCGATAAAACTCGAAAGGATCGAACCCGAAAAAATTGAAATCTCCGATCACCAACAACCAGTAGAGCTGATTAGATTCAGGGCCTCGAGTAGGACATAACTTATTGAATCAAAAGGCCAACCCTTTTATGCTCACTTAACAATACTCAAAACTTGCCAATTTTAAAACCGAAGCGGCAAATCAATTTGAAGAAAAGTTACGCCATTGGTATAACTTTTTTAATAGGGGGAGAAGTGTGACAATCTGGGAATGATTGTCGATTTGAATTCACTCCAGTAGAGGCAGCACCTCCTCGACATTTAAAATTGCGCGAAAATTTTAAAAGAGTAATAAGAAATATTTAACGCATTGATCAGTAAAATGTTAATTAGAATAAGAGGGATTGGTAAAGCATAGTCAAAATGGTGAACTGACTAAATAAATGAAATTTGGTTATATTATGTGTTAACTTTAAGAAATACCTTGAATTAGTTCTTAGAAATTTAATGTTATGAAAAATGCTAGTTATAACTAATAAATTGCTAAGTTAAGAGAGGATGTAAATATTGAGAATACGTGCTGGATTGAAGAATGAATGTTAAAACAACTTGATAATTTTTGTTAATTAAATAAGTGTGGAATTTCAGAATGAAAATGGAACCTATGAGAAAATGTATGATTCAGAATAGTTACGTAATTCAAAGAATTAACCCTTAAACGGTCAAAACGCCACTACAGGTACACTGCTCTTCGACGGCCAATAACTAATACTTTTCGACACTAGAAAAAATTGAGACACATATATTTTTATTGCTTAAGATCTCCTCTTTCCGATGGTGTCAATGAAATTCTCCCAAAAATTTATTTATTATTCACGTATATTATTGAAAAATGATGCACATTTCGAAAAAATTCTAAAGAGTAAAAAGTTCTTAGAATTAGCCGAGGAATACCTCTGAATTTTTTCGAAGCGTGTTGAGCAAAATTTTGAATTTTGCAAAAATTGTTTATGTGCAAAATTCAAAAAAGTGCTCAAAACGCTTCGAAAAAATTCAAACATATTCCTTGGCTAATTCTAAGAACTTTTTACTCTTGAGAATTTTTTAGAAAAAAGCATCGTTTATTGTAAAAAAATTCATGAATGTTTTCACAAAAATTTTGCCATTAAGGCGCCATTTTGAAAATACTAAAACAAAAAATCGATCTTTGAACCATAGATTCTCAAAGTTTAGACATTTATTCCACCGGTTAGTGAGATCCCAGTTTTATTACAGACTGGACAACCTTTGAAAACTCGATCATAGAAAAATCGGTACGAAGAAACACGTTTTTTTTTGTTTAAACTGCATTTTGGAATAATAAATAAATTTTTTGCAGAATTTCATTGACACTATCGGAAAGAGGAGATCTTAAGCAGTAAAAATATATGTGTCAATTTTTTCTAGTGTCGAATAGTATTAGTTATTGGCCGTCGAAGAGCAGTGTACCGGTAGTGGCGTTTTGGCCGTTTAAGGGTTAAGGGATATTTTGTATATTTTATAATAGTTTATGAGACATTTTTATAGTGTTAGATGAAAAGAATCGTTTATAGGGAAGTAATAAATTTGAGAAGTTTGACAGTATGTTTGAGTGATAGGCGAAATTATCACAAGAGTTTCTCGCATTGAAAGTGTCGCGTTACAAATTCGGCGCCAGTTATGGCCGATCGTAAAACTGTTCCTGGAAGAAAGCTTAGGTCACATTTTGGTGACACGTGTGGTTCAAGGGTGCAGTGTGATTGGGCGAATGATCATAAATTAATTAGAGTAGGGCTCCGCAATGAATACGGGAGATGCGCGGAGACCTCAGGAGCCCTGATCGACACGCGAGTGCGATCAGATTTCGATCGACTGCTTTACGGCGAAGCTCTGTCACTCGTCATCGCGAATTAAGCTCTCTTTTTCGACTTGGAATATTTTTCGACTATCCGACTTACTATATTTCTCGATTGAAATGATTGTATAAAATTGTTTATTAAATTGGTTAACCGTTTTACGGTTAATTTGGTTGAATAAACGTATAATTAGTTTAACTTTAAATTTCGTATTGTTTTTAATTAATTTTTCCTTTAATTATAATAATTTAATTTAATTACAAATTAAATTAAGATCAATTTCGAAACTTCGGCGAGGAGAGTTCCAGCTCTTGAAAGTGGTGAATCCAGCTCAAGCTGAAGACTTGCGAATTATCAATTTAACTTTTTAATATTCAAAATCATATTTTAATATTTAAATATCTCAAATTTGCCGCAAAAAACAGTCAGATCCGTCAAACGAAAGAGACAGTGGCGCCATCTAGCGGCGGCGCCTGGAATTACGTCGCTGTCACAGAATTCCCCTAGCTAAACTTCTGATACCCGTTGTCTTCCATAATTTAAGTGGTTATGATGCACATTTTATTATTCATGCAATTTCCACTCAATTCGAAGGTCATATCCAACTCCTACCCTTAAATAAAGAGAATTATATCTCATTTACAATACATGTAAAGGATAGTGCGGTTTTTATATTTATTGATTCGTTCAGGTTTATGGCTTCATCATTAGAAAAATTAGCATCATACTTAGATGAGTACAAAGTATTAAAATCTGTTTGCTCTGATTTGTTTGATGCAAAAATTCAATTGATGACGCGTAAAGGTGTTTTCCATTATGAGTATTTTGACTCTAAAGAAAAACTCAAAGAGACACAGTTACCACCGATAGAGAAATTTTACAGTACTTTGAATGATTCTACGGGTTCCAGTGAAGATTATGAGCAAGACATTAGAGGTGGTGTGAGTCAATTCTTTAATCGCTATGCCAAAGCAAAAAATTCATACATGGAAGATTATAATGAAAATGACGAGACAAGTTATCTAATATACTTGGACGCAAATAACCTTTACAGTTGGGGTATAGTCCAAGCGCTACTATTCTGCCCTGAACATTCGGAACCACTAGGGTCAAAACAGGAGAAACTATTAACTACCCTTCTACCTAAGTGTAAGTACAGCATCCATTACCGTGCACTTAAACAAGCTTTCGAACATGGGTTTAAACTTGTCAAAATTCACCGAGTATTACAGTTCAATCAATCTAAATGGCTAAAACCCTATATTGATTTAAATACAACAAAAAGATCAAATGCCGAGAATGAATTTGAAAAAAACTTATACTGAATGTTAGCAAAATATTTCCATTCAGACGAGAACACAGTATACTATTAGATCACGATTTCACAAAGTTGAAACATTGTGAAGTCTTAAGCCCATTCGATGACAAGCGATACTTATTGCCATGAAGTACAGATAACCTGGCATGGGGTCATTATCAAATTAGAAATGATGATCTAAATGTTGATTCGTAAATAGTAGTTTTAAGTCGATGTATATATTATTGTCGGGAGTTTATAAATATTGTAAATAGTAGTTTTTAAATATATTGTACGAAATTTATAAATATTATAAAATAAAATGAGATTGATTTGAAGTATCATTTGTTTTTATTTAATACAACCTTCCATATTATTTAAGTGTTAAAATTAGTTTAACTATATTTTAATATTACATTAACATTACTTTAACGTTAACTTAACTATACCTTAACTATACCTTAACATTACTTTAACGTTGTGACGCTCACTTTTTTAATTCATTTATCAACTAAATAAATCAAAAGAATGGTCTCCAAAGTGATGCACAAAGGGCCCAAACACACAAAAAAAAGAAATAAGTTAAAATAAATAAAATAATACTATCTAAACGAGATATTTGGGCGCCTGTCCTTTCTTGGGACAATTATATGAATTTAAACAAAAAGAAAGATAAATATTAATAACAAAGACAAATTAGTTTATCCGGAGATATGCAAATAACGGAATCTAAATTCCAAACTCAGAGATAAAGATAAAGATAAAGATAAAGATAAAGATAAAGATAAAGATAAAGATAAAGATAAAGATAAAGATAAAGATAAAGATAAAGATATTTTTACAAGTCTCTAGCAAACTAAAAATATCTCAAAATCAAAATATCACAAAAATTAGAAAATTATAGTAGTTTAATATAAAATTAATCAATAAGACATTTAACTAGCTCAACTTAATAATCAGTAGAGAGGGAGGTTCGTAAAATCATAAAGCTCAGATTTTAGTAGAGAATTTAACTATAGTGAGTTTATTTTAAATCGGAAAATTTCAATAAAAGATTTAAAAAAATTGAGAATAATTAAATATTAAGATAATAGTAACAATAACAATAAAAATAACAATAAAAATCAATGACAAATTTAAATAAAATTTACATAATAAATATTCATTCACCTAATAAAATTTATATATAAAAATGTATAAAAATTAACATCAATTTAACATGCCAAAGTTGTAAATAATAAAACCTTTCTATAAATAATAAAATATACAAAAAAGATATGTAATAAATACAAAATAAAATATTAAAACAGTTTCGATATTCAAAAAACAGTAAAAAGTTAGGATCTAGTTAAATTTAAATGAAAAGGGGTTTTGATTCCAGGTTGAATTTAATTAAAGGGGCAGGGGGTCTGTGTGAATTTAAAAATTTAAATCAATAACATTATAAAAGAAGGTAACAAGATTAAAAGGTTAGACATTAGGTCATTCGTATAAATATTGTATAAATTATTTGTAATGAATATAAAAAATAATTAAAACAAAAGGGGCTACAAAATTAGGATCTGGGGTTTTGGTTCCGGGTTTAATTTAAATTATAAATTATAAATTGAAAAAAAAACATTATAAATAAGACATAAATGAAGTTAACAATATTAAAAAGGTCAAACTTTAGGTCACTCGGCACTCCGGATTATTGTAGGATTTATAGGCACATTTTTAAAAATCGCAATCAAATATATATGTAAATGCAATAAAACTCATAAAAAAATACAATAAAATTCAAAAGAATACAATAAAATGATCAATTTAAATAAGATGATTCAGCAAAGGAGTAAAATTTAT
>CAJFCO010017924.1:50671-83067 GCA_904066015.1 Synergus gifuensis | reverse complement strand
CCGATCCGACGGGAGCACGGATCGAATGTCAGTTTTTCGACATTCGACGGACGCGCCGATCGAATCGAAAAATTAATATTAAAAAATGCTATATTCGATCCGACAAAATGCACACGTCTACTTAGTACCTTCGAAATAGCACGAAACTGCACAAAATAGAAAAAATTCGAAAAATTCCCTCTCCCCTATCTCGGTCAATTTTTGTCCAATCGAAAAAATCTTTTTCCTCTAAAGTTGTACCTGGTAGGACTATACTTTACCCAAGTTTGAGTTCGATCACATAAAGTCAAATTCTGAGGGTGGTACACTTGAGGAATAATGCCCCATATATATATATCATTCATATTTTTTAATAAAACTTGTTTATATTAGATTACTTAATTTTATATGATGCAAAAAACCTTTTACTTTCTTACATTAGTTTTGAATTTTGGTTATTTGAAAACAAATATAAAAACGAAATTTTTCAAAATTACATATTAAAGCATAACTTCTTTAATATTTAATAAAATGCATGAACCATACAGGTCAATCAAAATTTCTTGAGATTCTGAAGATTTTATTTCACGTGATTAGGCGCGCGCTTGAGCGCGCGTGTTTCCTCTATAGAAATGACAATTTAAATTAGCGCGCCATATGAATTGATCTATAAGGTTAGCGCACTACTCATGAAGTTAGATAAAAGGTAACGCGAAATGAGGAACGATGTATGAAGTTGTTTGAAATGTATGTCTTTTTTAGAATAGGATTATATTAAACTTGAAAAATAATAACCCTTACGGAAAGAAATGACAGGAAAAAAATGACAGGCGTGTAGTTTTTTTCCTGTCATATTTTTTCTGTCGTATTTTCGCGACCACAGGAAAACGACAGGGAAAACGACAGGGAAAACGACAGGGAAAACGACAGCGAAAAACGACAGGTGAAAAACGACAACCCTTAATTAATTAATAATAATGAATCATGCATCACCCGTGATGTTAGAAATCGACTAGAATGTTCACGTGTATTGAGAGCCCTAAGAATATGATTTTATTAACTTAAGGTTGTATGTAAAAAAATCGATCTCTGGTAGAATTTTTTTAAAAAGGAGCTATATTTAAATAGAATGATGATTTATATGCTAAATTAATTTCAAATTTTTTGACCTTACCGATGCGGAGATAATTAATGTCAAAGTTGACTACTTTAACATGTAATTCATGAGGAATGCATAGGCATTCTCCAAATTTTCATTTTTAGTAACTCAATGCTCTGGTAGAGAATTTAAAAAAATGTCAGTATTTTTGCTGCTTCAAAGTACAAATTTTTGAAAAAAAAAATTAAATTTATTCACCACGTACTTTAATAAATAATCTAATAAAATACATTAAAATTTTAGTAAGTGTCAAATGGATAACCGTAACCATATCGAGATTTGGCAATACTGTTCCCTCTCTCTAGCTTACTTGCTATAATTACTCGATATTTCATGTTTTTGGCAATTTTTTGGTATTTTCCACTGATTTTATATTGACGGCAAAAGATTTTATTTTCCTCGCTCGACGGCCCCCGACGGAACCCCACTATTTTACGGGGATGCAATTGAAAGAACCTTAAAAGAACAAATTCATTTTTTGTTTCAAATATTGAAAACGTTTTATTTTAATAAAAACCCAACAGCGTTTTAATATCACAAACGAGTTGAGTTTAAAGTTAAAGTTTGACTGAATATTACAAAGTTGAAACTTTCTACTTAATTTTGAAAATCCCAAGGAGGCTTTCGAACCACAAACGAGTTTCATAAGCTAAAGTGTTAGATCATATCTAGAACATGTAATGATTATTAAGGACGATAGAACTATTGAGGTATGATTAATTATTCCATCGCTCCCAATTGAAAAAATTTAATATTTTCTTGTATTTAAAAGCCCAACGCAAGTGAGTTGAGCTTAAAATTACAGTTCGACTGAAGATTATAATTTTAACTTTCTACTTAATTTTTAAAAACCAAACAGGGTTTTCGAATCACAAACGAGTTTCATAAGCTAGATTTTATCTAGAAAATGTGAAGCTTATTAAGCATGATGAACTTTTTAACTAACTTTTAACCTTGTTTCTGTCTTAACTTTTCTAGTGATCAAAATACGCAAATTTCAATTATTTTATCTTAGAAGAGATGCTGAGATGATAGGACTGGCGCTATTTTTTCGAAGAAGAGGTAAATTATTAATTAAAATGAGAAAATAAAATATTTCATTTTTTGTGTTTCGATAAATCATTTAACTCCTTCCCGGAAAATCAGAATACATACACAGTAAAAAAGAATACTTGTTTAAGATGTAACAAAAAGAAGCATACGTAACCTGAAATTAAGAATGATACCTGCGCCTTCAATTAAGGAAATAAAAATAATGAAGTTCAGATAGTCACAACCTGAAATTAAGGCGGTATTTATTCTGAAAGTCAGACTAGTCGAAATATAGGCCCTACTTTGACGCTCTTCACGCTCTCATTTATAGGTTAAAGGCTAACGTTTTAAAGTAGACGCTATTTCAATGCGATTTTTGCTCTTACTTTGACGCTCTAATGGGCACAAATTTCCAAATCTTCCACTTGGAGCGTCAAAGTAGGGGCTTACTATTTTTTTTAAAACGAGTCGAAATATGGTGCTACTTTGACGCTCTATAAACACGATAAAATTGTTGGGACTATAAGAGTATTAAAGTAGGAGCTAAGTTAAATAAAAATTGAAAAAAATGTCTTAAAAAACAATTATTAATTAAGAACATGGTTTATTCGTAGTTATATTATGGATATTCTTATAACTAATCGTTATTTGTAGATTTACTCGCTTATATAACAAATAAAATTTCGCACGCAACGCTGAGGGGAATCGAACGCACGACCTACGGGACACGAGTCCAGCTACCTAACCATTACCCTAATCTCTCGAGATAGTGTTCCCACTTTTTTTCCAGGGTATACTCAATTCGAGCATACACAGATATTAAATTGAACCGCCAGATCGTAGAAGGGCATATAAAATTTTTTAGTCCGAGCACAATAAAACAACTAATAACTAACAACTTTACCCGGGTCGAAATATATTTCGACTCGAGTAAAGTTTGAAATATTCTTAAATTCAAGTACTATCTAAACTGAAAGTAAGATTTACATAAACTAAAATTAAGTGTGATGATAGCCTTACATTTTTTTTCAGGTTCCAATCAACATACTTTCAGAACAGTGTTTTGCTTTTTTTTTCAGTTAGCCGATACTTATTTATTGTTTAATATAAGTTACTACTTGCTTCAAGGTACTTAGTACACTTAAATTTAGTTTCTTGCTTAATTCAAGTTAATTCTGAAATTAAGTCGAATATGACTTTAATATAACTTTAATATAACTTTTTTAGCTCCAAAAAGTTCATATTTGTGAATTTTGATCACTATAAAAGTTAAGACTTAAATGAGATATGGTTAAATATTCCATCGCTCCCAATTGAAAAAATTAAATATTTTCTTATATTTAACAGCCTAATAGGGCTTCCCATCACAAATGAGTTGAGCTTAAAATTACAATTCAACTGAAGATTATAATTTGAATTTTTAAAGTAACGATATACATATATAAACATCATCATCATCCACTCTAGGATCGATATTTTATATTTCAAATATCTCAATTTTTGAGATATTTGAACGGATCTTGAATCAAATTGTCAGGAATGAGAGCCGGGTTCAGAAAAATCAAGGAACATCAAAATCGGAAGATCAGTTTTTGAGTTGTTAATATTAACACGTGTCTCAAAGCACTCAAAGTTTCTTATGCAATTAACATGGGGAAAAGTACCGTCCAACTTCAAATGCAGGTATTTTTTTTATATTTCAACGAAATTCTTTGGTTCTGTAAAATTGTGATTTTTAGACTATCATAAAAGAACACATCTAAACGGAAAAATTTTTTTTGCAAAATTTACAAAATGGCGGACCCTTAAATTTGAACCAAAATTACAATTTCCACAATTGATAACAAAATCTCGTTCAAATTTTCGAGACTTTCAACCATAAGCTTTCTAACAATATAATTGATTTTTCCTCAAAATTTGTAGATTTTAGGACGAAAATCTTAGAAAAGACGAGTTTTAGAGTATTTCATAAGGCGCCATTTTGAATTTTTCAAAATTTTGACTTTCGTACATTACGAGATATGTTTCTTTGCAATAATATATGTCTTACAATTGACACCTAAAAAGATGTGATCCAGAAACAAAGAAATAATGAGTAAAAAAAACTGGCAGCCATCTTGAATTTTTTCAAAATTTTGAGTTTTCATTGTCATCGTGTGCTTTCTAATAAATAAATCTGCCTTTTGTATAAATTTGACGAGATTTTGTTATCAATTGTGGAAATTGTAATTTTGGTTCAAATTTAGAGGTCCGCCATTTTGTAAATTTTGCAAAAAAAATTTTTCCGTTTAGATGTGTTCTTTTAACATAGTCTAAAAATCACAATTTCACAGAGCCAAAGAATTTCGTTGAAATATAAAAAAAATACTTGCATTTGAAGTTGGACGGTACGTTCCCCATGTTAATTGCATAAGAAACTTTGAGTGCTTTGAGACACGTGTTAATATTAACCGAATTCGCTAAAATTTGGTGGAGATCATTTTTTTGGTCATTCTAGCAATATAGGGGGTGAGACCAAGAAGAATCGAAAATCGAAAAATAAGGACCTACCCTACTGAGTACAACGATTCGCTTCAAATACGTGTAAGCCATCAAACTGGCAACTCTGTAGAAAGAGACAACTTCTCTGCGGAGTATCTTTTGAACGGTAATAGCCTGAACCCTGAATTTTTTTTTAGTTTCTTTGTAATTAAAAAACAAAGAGAATGGCATCAGGAAAACTCAAAAAAAATTTTTTAAGCAAGATATTTAGTTTTTTATAAAACCACTTTTTTTCGCGTTTTTTCTCCGTTTTTTTCCGATTATCTCGGCAACCGTACAAGATATAAAAAAAACAAGCACACCGTTGGATTCAGCATTGAAAACGCATTGAAATCATATATTGCTTTTAATTGAAAAAATTTTTTACAACCTTTTATCTCATGAGTTGTGATTTTTCAAAAAAAATTTTGATTAAAAAAATCTCGAAAACCTGACGTGCCGGAGAGAAATAGAGGCCAGATTCCGATTCAGCACAAAAAACTACTCTAGAAATGACATATCTCATTCAATGAGCACATAGGTCATATTTTGTTGACCAGTGTTATTGCAGCTTCTGCAATTTTGCATTGTGGCCATTTTAATACGATAAATTTTTCATCTTCGACTAGATTTTTCATAACATCATCGCTTTTAGGATAATCGACCATAAAAGTACGAAATCCAACTTCAAGAATGTTATTCCTATAAATTTGAATTTGAATTTGAACTGAATACTTTCCCTATTATCTGGGAAATCCATTCTTGAATTTCCCCTCTTCATTTACTTTTCTCGCAAATGCACACATTTTTACACTTAAGTTTTCTCACTTTTATCGCAAATCCGCACAACAAAGGAGACCCGGCTTCTTGCTTATTGTGACACGCATGTTCTCATGTTTTCCGCTTCATTCTGAATCGAGTCAACTGCTCGCGTAGCGCGTGTTGGCTCTCACTAGAGAAATTCTGACATTGGCTGTATTCTGGCGCGCGATTCAAAATGGAATTAAATCAATTCCATTTCACCAATGGGAGAATTTTTCCAGCGGTAGAGTGTGCAGTTTGAAATAAATATGTTACACAAACAGATGAATGAAACAGATTTTCGCATATTCAGGCTGATTATTATTTTCGGAAATTTTTATTTTTGAACAATGAGTAAGAAGAAAAGATGATCATACAAGAGACATCTGCAGGAAGACATCGATGGAATTCCAGAATCAACGTATCGATCACAAAAAAACAAAAGAACACAAGATGAATTATTTACTGATTCTGTAACTGATTTTGAGGTTAGTGTACAATTTTTTTTATATTATAAGAAATTGAAAACATTTAAGATTTTAAATCAATAAAATTGGTATATATTATTCAATTTGCCGCGTCAAGTTTGAGGTTATAATTTTATAAATTGACATTGGTGCTATACACAAAATTTTAACCGCGCTTCCCAGGGAGCAAACGACAAAAACGCTTCAGGAACGGGCACTATAAATATAGATATTAAATATCTATATTATTAGAGCCCGTTATATATATTTGACCTAATATTAAATTAAAACTTTAAATTTTTATCCAGTCAAAAGTTTTGAGTTTCTATGTATGTATATTATATGTCAATTTAGATCTATTACTTATTTTTAAAATCTTTTTCATTTCAAATAAGTTGGATTGAATAGAAAAATTATTTTAATTACTTGAAGAAAAAATAAATTTTAATAAAGAAATTAATTTCAAAGATCATATAATTTGCATAAAATGAACACATAAAAATGAAAGATTTTTCTAAAACTTATGCTGTGTAAAATACGATTTTAAAATTTAATTTATGATTATTTTTCAAATTATTTTCTTTTATTTTTTTACTTGACCTTAAATTATTCTCAATTAAGATTCTGTTCTTTTGAATTTTTTTTATTTCTTCAATCTTCATCTTGAAATCTATTAAACTTTTTTAATCGTTCTAATCTCAAATGTGTTTATATTAGAATGATGAAAATTAAATTAATTTTTTATCAAATATTTTTAATTTTATAAATAAGGAAGCTTAAGTAAGACAAATTTTGGAACCCCGCACTCTTCTATGTATAAGGATTTGAAAGGTTTTTAATACTCCTCTCTCCCCTTAAAAGCGTTAATTATGAGCGAAGATAAGTCTATTTTTAATATTAATGATAAAAAGATCAAAATTAATAATTATAATAATAAAATTGATCATTAATTTAATTAATTAATGCAATGTTTCATATATAATGCAGTAATATTATAACAAATAACAATTTTCTAAATTACCTTTTTAGATTTTAAATGTTGATGATGCGGGTAACAGGATCACTGGAATTGTTAGAAATAATACTTCAGTAGTAACAGTTGAATCTACTGTTACAAAGGATAAAGAAACACTTCCTGACTTCTCATCAACAGCTAGTGAAAATGACAGTTGCGAGGAAGATACTTCTGAGGTTATCACAGCGTATCTAGAGCTAAATCCGGAAATGCATTATGAAGATGTTCAGGATGATGATGTAGATATTGCGGATAATGATAGTGGCGAGGAAGAAAATGATTCTGAGGATGAGATCTTTTATGATGCGAATGCAATTGTACCCATTGAAGCCGTTGATTTTATAGACGAAAATCAGGTCATGAATGAACTTTTCTTAAATTAAATATCTATCTTGAAATAAATATACCTATTATAACACAGGGTTTTATAACACGATATGAATTTAGTAACATCCATTAGGAGAAGGGGGAAGCAAATCTTGTGGGACGATTTGTGACGTTTTCAAGATGTGTTTCAATGTAAAATAAAACATCACAAATTCAAAATCTCATTTAAAGTTTTTACACTTTAATTTATTTGCAACATTATCATAATGAGGAAGCAAAGTGCTCAAAAAATGAGCACAAAAAAATATAAATATAGTTAAATGGAACACCCGAGATCGAATTCACAGCTGGTTTTATTCATTATTATTTCAAATTATTCATAAAACTACTATGTAAATGTATAAGATAACAATTATTTTATATGTTTATTAATTGCGTTCAAAAAAATCTTTATTTTCATACCTATTTTTCCGAGCGAAAGGATGGTGTAACCTCTTAAGAATTAGAACAAGAGGGTATGATGCCTGTAAACATATATAAATTTTAATAATATGCTATTTTCCCACATAATTTTATTTTCTAAACTCATTTTTTTTGACCTGCCGTAATGCACATGGAATATGTAGTTTTTCTATCCTTTCATTACTTTCTGCTTTGCTATTTATTCTTTTTCAAATTTCCAGATAAGAAATCCGTTGTATGAAGGGTGCAATTTAACTAAAGAGCAAAGTGAAGCGATATTGCTGGCTCAAGCTCTTCGGTTCGGATTTTCGAATGCAGCTTTGGAGAGTAACCTTCATGCTCTTGATTGCCATTTACCGTATGATGTGCATAACTCAAAATATCATTTCTTAAAATCATTTCCTCAGCCAACTATCAAATACTACTTTTGTATAAAGTGCTGTCTTATTTTAAAATTTGACGCTTCTAATAAAGAACGTTGTGCAGGTTGTAGTACTGAGTATGACAAAAAAGACTTGCATAAAGCTGAATAATATTTCTCGTACTTGCCTCTTAAAGAACAACTAATCCAATTAGTTCAGAGCAAACATTACAAAGAATTTAGAAAAACAAATGAAAATGAAAGTGATATTATAAGTGGAAAATATTACAAGAATCTACGAGAGCAAAACATTATCAAAGAAAATGATATCACCATTCAGTGGTTTACAGATGGTATAAAAACCTTTAACTCAGCTAGACCGTCTATGTGGACAAATTTGGTGATGGTTAACGATTGAGGTATCGATTGAGTATCGATTGAGGAAACATCGTATAATTTATTCTTCCGTATGGTTTGCATCAAAGAAACCGCCCATGAATATGTTTTTACGACCATTCATTGAAGAATTCATAGATCTGCACGAGAACGATTTCGAAACCATTACTTTTTTGGATGAGGAACCTATCAGAATGAAAGTTCATACTCTTCTTGCACCCGTCGATTCAGTAGCTCGACCTGCAATTCAAAATATAAAACAATTCAATGGAAAACACGGATGTTCATATTTCATTATTCCCGGAGAATCAATGCCATACGGAAAAGGTTATACTCGAGTGTACTGTGGAGATAAGCACGAAGGACGTTCTTTGAAACAACATAATCGGGATTGTGATAAAATTGTAGAGGATCACAAAGCAGAAGATGTAAACGGAGTGAAGGGACCTTCTGTCGTTCAACTTTTACCAATCTTTCATATAATTTGGTCCTTTCCCCCTGAGTACTTGCATTCTGTCAATGAAGGTGTAACAAAATTGTTAGCAGACACATGGTTTGACTCTACAAATCATATGAAAGAATGGTACTTGGGTCGATTGACATCTGATTTCAACAATCTATTATTAGGAATAAAAGCACCCTGTGAAATCACACGATGTCCTCGTTCAATAACAGAACGTGCTTTGTGGAAAGCATCTGAGTGGAAAAATTTCCTTCTGTATTACTCTCTCATTTCTTTGAATCCATTTCTGCCAAAAAAGTATTATGAGCACTGGTTTCTATTCGTATATAGCATACAGATTTTTTTACAATTGAAAATTAGTGAATGTGAATTTAATGCAGCATCGGCAGCAATTAGATTATTTGTGCTTAGAACTGAATCTCTGTATGGTAAGGAATACATGAAATACAATATGCACATACTGTTACACATACCACGAAGTGTACGAAATTTTGGTGCTCTTTGGGCATAGTCTACGTTTCCATTTGAGCATTACAATGGTGTTTTAAAACTTCTATTTAAGGGAACTCAGTACCTTCCGGAACAGATAGTAAAATTTTATGACTCAAAATTAAAAAAATTTTTAAAAATTAAGTAAAAAGTTAAAATTATTATCTTCAGTCGAACTGTAATTTTAAGCTCAACTCACTTGCGTTGGGCTTTTAAATATAAGAAAATATTTAATTTTTTCAATTGGGGGCGATGGAATATTTAACCGTACCTTATTTAAATAGTAAATTTTCTAATAATGCGCAATTTAAATTTCTTTAGAGCTTAGAAGAATGTCTGGAATAGCAGGAGCTGGCAGGAGTGGCACTATACTTCTATTTTTCCGAGAAAGAGTTAAATGATGTATTGAAACGGAAAAAAGTGAAATATTTTATTGTCGATTGTTAATAAACAATTTACCTCTTTTCCGGTAAAATAGAAAGATAGCCCAAACCTGCCATCTCAGCCTTTCTTTTAACCTAAACAAAAATTGAGATTTGCGTATTTTGATCGCTAGGGAAGTTAAAACTGAAATGAGATGCGTTCAATAATTCTATTATCCTTAATAATCATTAGATTTTCTAGATATGATCTAACACTTTAGCTTATAAAACTCGTTTGTGGTTCGAAAGCCTTGGGATTTTCAAAATTAAGTAGAAAGTTTCAACTTTGTAATAATCAGTCAAACTTTAATTTTAAACAACTCGTTTGTGATTTCAAAACCCTGTTGGGTTTTTATTAAAATAAAACGTTTTCAATATTTGAAACAAAAAGTGAATTTGTTCTTTTAAGTTAATAAATTCATATTTTTAGGGCTCTCAATACACGTGAACATTCTAGTCGATTTCTAACATCACGGGTGATGCATGATTCATTATTATTAATTAATTAAGGCCTGTCGTTTTTCACCTGTCGTTTTTCGCTGTCGTTTTTCCTGTCGTTTTCCCTGTCGTTTTCCTGTGGTCGCGAAAATACGACAGAAAACATATGACAGGAAAAAAATTACACGCCTGTCATTTTTTTCCTGTCATTTCTTTCCGTAAAGGATCGTAGAAGTATGTTTTCAACCTCTTAATATTATTGGTACTTATGTACCTATATGCACAAGAGAAGGACGCCAGAAAATTGCGGAAGGATACGGGTTAATTAACTGTTTTAATTAACTTTAATTAAATTATCTCCCTACATAGAGCATTAGTAAAATATTGACCTAAACAAAATGTGTTTTATTAAAATATTTTTCTTCATATTTGAATTTTAATCGTACATTTTCTTTATTTGTGCCGCCGCATTCACCATCCATCCCCTAAAATTCCACGACAATCTTCAAAATTCATTAAAAAAGACTTAAAATTTCTTAAAATTCCATAAAATTCTTAAAGAAATCTTTTGCTATACTTGAAATCGCACCATCTTCTTTGAAATTTCTAAAAATCTTTTTAATTTCCAAAAATATACTTGAATAGTACAATAAAATGTTACTTTTGTCAATAAAACTATGAATTGTTTCAGCTTGTTACGGCATCGTTACGGTGCCTACTGGACCTTGGTACTGTAGAAAATGTGAATCACAAGAACGTAGTGCACGTGTGGTAAGTATTCGTTCATATAAAATAATAATATTTCAATAATTATAAATATTAAAATTAGCCGACTATCATTTATTTTTGAGTCAACTACTTTTCAGCATTTGATTTTAGAGACTTAATTTTGTTGATTCAGATGTGAGAAAAATCAGTAATAAAATAACCTTGGTAAAAGTTTTGGATTTAAATTCATTCTGAACCAATCCGAAATTTTTCGAATCATTCCGGAATTTGTATCTAAACCAAACAGTTTAATTCCGATCAATCCACAATCTAATCCCAACACACTTTTCAATCCGTGACCCCAATGCGAATCAATCGGAATGTTGCTTCGACCTCAAATTAAGTTGGATTCCTTCTTTTCTTAAAATTTTTTACAATCCCTCATGTGAATGTGTGCTTTCATTGTTAACAGCGCTGTGAGTTGTGCCCAAGTCGAGATGGTGCTCTTAAGAGAACAGATCAAGCGGGTTGGGCCCATGTAGTTTGTGCTCTGTATATCCCAGAGGTTCGGTTTGGAAACGTCACAACTATGGAGCCTATCATACTACAACTCATACCTCCTGAAAGGTTTAATAAGGTCAGTAAACAAAAATCAAAACGTAGTGAACTATATCATTTTTAATTACATTCAAATCACAAACTAGTATCACACTCCCTTAAGAATCCGAATTATTTTTTTACGTGATCCAAGACATTATAAGTTGACATATGAATCATATGACCGTAAAATTCAACTTAAAACTTATGATATATGAATGCTGTTATGACCTGTCGTTTACGACCTGACTCATGATGTATGAATTTAGATTTATGATTTATGACCTACGACTGATGAGTCACCAGGGTGTCTAGCGGACCGAGAAACCGGGAAAAACTCGGGAATTTCATTTAGGACGGGGAATTTTTTGTATATTATAAAAAAATCGACTTTTTTCTACTTTATCTTCTTTTTATTCTATGTATACTAGGGTGGTTCAAAAATGCATGGCAAAAATTTTTTTGATGCTAGAGAGTCTCGATCCCCCCAATTCTTTTCTAAATCCGAAAACAGAAAGGTCATATTTTTTTTTTTTTAATTTTGATTTTAACACGTGCCACTTTTGACTTGAAGTTTCCCATGTAAATTGCATGGGGAAAAATCACTTTTTGGAGTTTTTGGAATAATTTTTTAGGGTTTCGAAAAATGTTACGGGAGATTATAGAGACTTGTTGAGGACTATCCAACAAAGAATTTCATGTACCACACATATGGGTTTGACACCCCTAACACACCCCCACGGTGCCTTGAAAACAACCCTTAAAACCAAAAATGTCAATTTTTCATAAAACCGGCCATCTGTGCACTTTATTCTCATTCTTTTTTTAATAAAAATTATTTCTACTAGTCTAGTGGAATATTTATAAACATTGGTTAATTAATTTTCAATTATTTAAACATTCCATTTGTTTAAATAATTTTTTTTTTCAAAAATACGTTTGTCTTTATAAAAATTACTACTATTCGTCTATTAGAATATTGATTAACAATGTTTAATTAATTTTCAATTATTTAAACAAATTGAATTTGTTTAAATAATTTTTTTTCCGAAAATTCTTTTTTTCTCATTAAATATTATTACCATTGATTTAATGGAATATTTATTAACATTGAAAAATTAGTTTTCATTTGTTTAAATAAATTCCATTTGTTTAAAAAATTGTTTTTTCAAAAATTCGAGGAATTCTAATTTGATATAAATTCTAAATTGATATCTGATTTCAACAATGAGTTAACGAGAGATGAGAGTCAAAAAAAATTTTTATTACATTCCGTTACAGAATATAGGAAAAAGTTTCCAGATAGCAAGAAAACAACATTATCTCGCGACACAAAGTAATAGAATAAGATGTAGATTATAAAAGAAAAGAGCGAATTTCTTTGTAATTCGATGAAATCTCATAAATAAATTATATTATAAATGTTTTATATCTTAGATGTTAATATAATAATTTATTGATTATACAATTATAAAATATTAGAAAATAAAATTACATCATATAACGATAATAAACTGCAAATAGTTTGAATTTTTGGTAAAAGCATGTTTTAAACAAATGGAATTTATTTAAACAATTGAAAACTAATTTTTCAATGTTAATAAATGTTCCATTAAATCAATGGTAATAATATTTTATAAGAAAAAAAGAATTTTCGGAAAAAAAATTATTTAAACAAATTCAATTTGTTTAAATAATTGAAAATTAATTAAACATTGTTAATCAATATTCTAATAGACGAATAGTAGTAATTTTTATAAAGACAAACGTATTTTTGAAAAAAAATTATTTAAACAAATGGAATTTGTTTAAATAATTGAAAATTAATTAACCAATATTGATAAATACTCCACTAGACTAGTAGAAATAATTTTTATTTAAAAAAAACGAGAATAAAGCACTCAGAAGGTCGATTTTATAAATAATTGACAATTTTCGTTTTAAGGGTAGTTTTCAAGGCACGGTGGGAGTGTGTTAGGGATGTCAAACCCATATGTGTGGTACATGAAATTCTTTGCTGGATAGTCCTCAACAAGTCTCTATAATCTCCCGTAACATTTTTCGAAACCCTGAAAAATTATTCCAAAAACTCCAAAAAGTGATTTTTCCCTATGCAATTTACATGGGAAACTTCAAGTCAAAAGTGGCACGTGTTAAAATCAAAATTAAAAAAAAAAAAAAAAAATATGACCTTTCTTTTTTCGGATTTAGAAAAGAATTGGGGGGATCGAGACTCTCTAGAAAAAAAAAGGCTTTTTGAACCACCCTAATGTATACTTTATCAAATTAAAAAAATTTTTTTTCTTCAGAAATCACAAAAAGACCAATAAATTGGTCGGAGGAAAAAAATTTAACCAGGAAAAGACAGGAAAAAACCGGCTAAAACCCGGGAATTTCCAATTTACCCTGATCACTAGACAACCTCATGACTTCGAGCTCATGATTACTGAGTTATGGTTCTACACTCGACGTTCCCAATAGTAAAGTTCCCAATAGTAACACGTTCCCAATAGTAAAGGAGTTTCGTTCTCAATAGTAAAGAGCGCTACTCGCAAAAAGCACTTCATACCACTGTTCATGCGTTACGTTCGGCATCTGATTGGATGCTATTCGCGCGCAGTTTAAAATACTGAAAATAGTATTTGATATGAAATACGCATACGCAGTTGATCTGACTATAGAGAAAAGGAATTTCTTTACTATTGGGAACGGCTCTGGTTTCGATTTCTTTACTATTGGGAACGTCGAGTGTATTCTAAAAAGATGAAGTCGAAGTCGAAATAACCTAACGCCTTTTCCGGCAATCTGATTCTTTGTCGCGTAAGTATCGATAGTGCTTTTCGACAATCGATCGGTCGTAAATTTCGCGCGCTCATTTGAATTTGGTTTCGTTAATCATCATTTATGACGAGTTTAAACACGAAATATATCGAAAATCTTGGTTTTAAAAAAACAGTTTTATGATAATATTAAAAACAAACAATTAACTAATCATTGCAGACTGTAGTCTGCAATAGGTGAGGGGTCTCCTCCATTTGTGACTAGAGAAGCAATATTTATAAAAAAATGTTGCCGCTATATTGAATTCGCTGTCAGTTGCCACTGATTTTATCGAAGTATTTATTAATGGCACTTTATTTCAACGGGAGGACACTTGAATTCATCATTGTACTCACTCATTTATCGAACCCACATAATTTTTCCCTTGAAAAAGTCGTAAAACTTATAAATGCGATTTGTCGTGTTTACGAATACGTCGAAAAAATTTTTGAGGAAATCAGGCGACGCTCTGATAATGTAGATTCCTACAATCCGCGTCAAATTTTTTCACTGTGTTAGTAAGTACACTCGACGTTCCCAATATCAACGTTCGCAATATCAACCCGTTCACAATAACAACCGCATTCCATTCGCAATATCAACCAGCGCCTAAATTCTCACTTGATACCACTGCTCACGCGTTGCACTCGGTATCTATTTAGTTGCTATTCGCGCACAATTTAAAATGATAAAAAATATTATTTTTATTCTTTGTTATAAATAATGGCATTTCAACTTATAAAAATGTCCATTAGATCGAAAGTAATTAATCTTGATAAAAATAAATATTAATTAAATACATATTCTGTAAATAAAGAATATCCTATGTTACTCACTTGAATATGCATTTAATTAATTTTCATTTTTATCAAGATTTCTTAATTTCGATTTCTTGGATATTTTTATAAGTTGAAATGCCATTATTAATAATTAAAAATAAAAATAATATTTTTTTAGCATTTTAAACTGCGCGCTAAGAGCAACCAAGCAGATGCCGACATTGTGTTGAATGAAATTAAAATTCTTAAAATCAAACATCTATGTGAGCAATAATATATCCTAAATTTTCTTTATATTAAATTATTAAACAAAAATTCAGTTTGTTCAGGAAACAGTTTATATTAAAGCAAAACAAAACGCACTATGCTACACACATTGAAGGTATAATTTTTTATAATTTTCACCTATAGGTGAAAATTAGTAGAATTACAAATTAAATTCATTTACTCACATAGTTTTCTTTGTTTTGTATATCCATTTTTTAACAGGAACGACAGGAACCTTCTTCTTTGAAAAATGATACACTTACATACATTTAACCTATGCAATACGCTTTTGACATTTCAAATTTTTCCGCAATATGACGCGATACGCATGCGCAGTGGATGTGACATTTGAATTTGGTTGATATTGCGAACGCCTCTGGCTTGAATTTCGTTGATATTGAGAACGTCGAGTGTACTGTATCCGTCTATGAGTTGTGTGTTATGATCACGGTTGGGTAAGTAGAATACCTTTGGTAAATTACATGGTTTTTTACAGTAATTTACTAAAAGTATAAAAAACATCGTCGAAAACATCAAGTTCGTATATAGTGGGGGGGGGGGGGTTCTACGTAGAATACGTAATTTACATAAGTAGAAAACCGTGTAAAATACGTAAAAAAAACTCCGAGTGAGTAGTGACACATCATTGCACAACCATATTACTTAGGGAAATTTCTTCGCTTTCGATTGGCTGAGGTTTTAGTGCGGGCTTTTAAAAACGATCGTTGAGTGTACACTCGAATCTCGCAAACGTAACCATCGCAAAGAGTAAGTCAGTGGCAGTTGACAGTGGTTTACCAAAAAATATCCATATCCTCAAAAAAAAATTTCCAATGTAAAAATTTGGAGGTGAGGGCTCTCACCTCTCAGGTGAGAGGTGAGAGCTGTCTGCCTGTCTGTTCAGACAGACAGACAGACAAACACATTCGTAAAAACATGTTTTTCGGGTTCAGGAGACCCCAAAACGTGGACATTTGACAAAAACTTGGGGAGGTCAAATTTTACACAAATCTATTAGGTGCGCAACTTTGCTTCCGCCGTTTTTTTTCTCCAAAATTTGAGGCTTTATTCTTAAAAAGTGATTACCTATTTATGATTCAAAGTACTGTCCGTCACTAGCCACTACTTTTTGCCATCTTTCGGGCAATTGTCGGATACCATCTCGAAAAAACGATGCGTCCTTTGAGGCGATCCACGAATCGATACATTCTTTGACTTCTTCATAAGAATTGAAATGCTGGTAGGCCATGTGCCTAGCAGCCCATTTTAGGGTTTCCAAGTATGTCTTAACGGGTTTTGCGATATGTGGCCGAGCATTGTCATGTTGCAGGATAACTTTATCGTGGCCACAGTACCACTTGGTACTGTGGCCGATTCTCCTTCAATGCACGGCTCAAACGCATCAATTGCGTTCGATACCGGTCCCCTGTGATGGTTTCACTCGGTTTCAACAGCTCATAATACACCACTTTCTTCCACCGCCATGCTGCTCCTCAACATCAAAATCACCACTCTTAAAGCGTTGAAACCACTCTTGACACGTTCTTTCACTAAGAGCAGCGTCACCGTAAGCACTTGAGAGCATTCGATGAGCCTCAGCCGCAGTTTTCTTCAAATGAAAGCAGAAAATCAACACTTCCCGCAAATGACGAGAATTTGGCTCGAAAACTGACATCTTCGATCGCGAAATCTTCGATCGCGAATACACTTCTGATGCAAACACAAATTCACTAATGTGGTGCTGTCGTTATGTTGACAGATGTCCACACTGAAAAAATTCTGGCACACCATTTGTCCCTTAGAGACAACAGCAGCGCCAAACACTGTGGCAAATGTTGTACCTCCGTAAGAGGCAGCATATGTCCCTTTTTGGGATAGCATATACGCACTTTTACCGTACGAATGCTGACCCTGTTCTAGTGGGGATAACATTTGCCCCTACTTTCGCGCATCTGTACGCCCGAAATGGTGCACCGGTTGCTCCAAATCTGTAGTGCAAACGGTGTACTGTAGGTGGTGCATCCGGTGTGCCAAAATTTTTTCAGTGCAAGTTTACTGTATGAAATTTTTGACCTGCCTATTTCAACCGGTACATACCGCTGTTGTATGTGCGGAAGCAAAGTTGCGCACCTAATAATATATTCTCGCTGATGAAAATGTAAAAAATTATGTAACTGTAAAGTCCGGAAAAATAAAATTCCCGAAAAAATTGTCGAATTAGATATAAATCTCATCATTAGAAAATTTCCAAGTGAAAAATTGCTGCATTTTTATAATATGAATTACCGAAATGGAATACTTGTTAAAAATTGTATAGATTCGATATATTATTTCGGTATTTTTGATTAATCTCAAAATACCTAATTTGAAAGGTTTAATCTATCGGATAAAATTTTTTCTCAGTTTTAAAAGATTGACGGTGAAAAATTTTCGACTAATAAAAAATACAAAAAAAAAAAAATACCGAATATAAAATATATTGATTGACAGACATCCAGAAAATATAAATTGACGAATTATTTCATTTTCCCAAACTCTTTAATTCTTGAAATTTATATTATTTGGAAAAATTTTCAATTACAGAAAAATAAAAATTTCCATTTATAAATGTCAGTATTTTTAAATTTGAAATATTTGAATTTTAAAATTAGGATATTTAAAAAATGAATTATGAAATTCCGGAAAATTATTATTATTTTAATAATAAGGTAAATTAATCCTGAAAGCTCGCACTGGGTACGGTATACCTAGCGATTTGATTTGAATTTCGAAGAAAAAAACGAAAATTTTCATTTGGTTTTTTGTAAATGAATTTGTTGCTGTTAAATCAAATAAAAGATAAATATTTTTTTCGTCTTCCAGACTAAATTTCCTGTCGATTGAAAAAAAATTCTCTCAAATTGATTAATTTAAGCAGGAAATATAAGCTTCCAAAGCGTCGCCGGTTGAAAAATACCCACGTGTGGGTTTTACGTAACTTTCTGAAAATGTGGGCTTCGAGGGTTAATCATTAAATATTGGACGACATATTTTTCATAGATATGAATCTAACATTCTAATTAAGTAATTAATTATTTACTCATGATAAAGATTTATTAATTAATTTTCCAATTTTATAATTCAGCAAATATATGGATATAGTAGATATATTAATTTTTTGTCAATTTGTGAATTTCGTATTTATTTTTTCAGTACTAATAATTTATTAATATATATTTTATAAGTCCAATATATTGACATATATATAGTTTGTGATTTGAGTCACGGAATGGCTGAGCATTCACTGAAGTGTCTCTAAAAATCAACTTGTACCAGTAGAGGAACATTTGACTGGTAGTTTTCATCCCCAGTCTTCCTAATAAGGGAATACAGAATTTCTCCTATGCACGGGGCTCCGTGCGACATAACTGTCGACTGATACAGCTGTATCAGTCGACCTGAGAGACAGCAGACTCTGGTGTTTGGCGGGAGTACTGACGTGGTTTGAATCGCTGACGTCCTTCGTTCCTTCTTAATCGGTCAATGAAACATTCTTCCTTCAATATAATCCAAGTTCTTGGTTTCTTTGACATCCTTCTTTAGTCGAAATGGCTCGAGGTTTACATATAAAAAGTACATTCAAAAACAGTTAGAATTTGTTCTATATTTTCGATAATGCTCCGAAAGTTCGTGGTGTGGCTCTCTTTCTGGTTGCGAAATATCGGACTACGCGAGTCAAAACAACTATTGTCTCCGGTGCCAGCTAAATATATCTTTTGACGTTACGAATTATAAATCTGCAACGTCACAATGTATATATTGTATTATACTATTATAATAGTAATAAATTTATTTTGATAGGGTTATTTTTGTATAATATTTTTTTATTTTGTATAAGTTTAGATACTCTATAAATTTCTCGAAAATCGAAAAAAAATTTGGTTGACACTTAGAAATTTTATGGTATGGATGGCGGATCAGTCCCAGATCTGGGCCAGACTAGACCTTCAAGACAATAAGAAAAAAAATGATTTTAATGGTCAAAACTAGTTGGTCTAGACAATGCCAGATCTGAGCCAGATCTGACATCAGATTGCCAGAAAATTTTTCCACATGGGTTTTTAAAATAGAATAGTTTTCAATTGAAATATTTTTAATAAATAGTCACTTTTCTATATGCAGAGATTTGACAACAATTAAACTTTTTATTTAACAAATCTGATTTGTGATAATGTGAATTTATAAATTATAAGAAATTTCTTAAATTTCATAAAATTACATAATAATTTTATACTTCATTTGTTAAGCAACAAGTTTAATTGGTGTGACATTTCTGTATGTAGAGAAGTGAATATTTATTCAGAACATTTCGATTGAAAATTTATGTATTTCAAAAAATACATTAAAAAGTTTTTTTTTAATTCAAAATATTAAAGTTATAGTAATATTTTAATGAAAATTTTACAGTTATTATTCAAACTATTTTTATTGTCCAAATGATAATTTGTTAGAATGTAGGTGATCAATCTCTATGTGAGTACTAAATATTTAAAAATAGTGAATAATTATAACTTATGACGGTAGTTTCAACTTATAGGGACTCCTTCGTTTCCGAGTACCGCCTAATATTTGTTACCCAACTTAATTCCCGAAAATCAGAAACTTTATTGTCAAGGGCGCCAGGTATTTTGAATACCACTCAAAACTCGAATCTCTGAAAATTTTCACGAAATCCTGAAAATAAAATTTACTCCTACTAGCTCATTTGGGAGAGGTATATCGTGGGGGCGCAAAACAACTCAGGCTGAAATTAAGTTGAAAATAAAAGAAAACATGTGATTTATTAAACAAAAGAAATAAATGTCATAAAATGTGTACAATGCGGACATTTTCACTCTGTGTCTTATTTGCTTGTGTTCGTGAGAAGCGTTACCAAAAGCGTTACTCTCGCGTTATCACAATCGTTACTCTCGAATCGAACTCGAATTTCTAAGATCGATCTTTATGTACGTGGAGCGGAAAGCCTATTATTTGCTTGGTTTAGTTAATTCAGTTTCAAAGCAGATCGCCGATTGGTGTATCTGAAAGAAAGAAGAGAAAGAGAATAAAAGAAGAAACGTATCACGTGATATACGTGAGGCGTACATCTCATGTGAATTCATGGTAGCCAGTGTTCGTCTGTTTTCAGTGTATGTGAGACGTAAATATACATGTTATATAGGATAATTAATGAAAAATATACTTGCATCGTAACATATAATGTATTATAATTTTTTATTTCTTATTATGTCAACTATCAACTAATTTATTATAAAATTAAATAAAATTAAATGTTTTGAATTTTCAAATGTTTTGCCACATTGTTTGGAGGTTAAATTAAAAATTTAATATATTAGTATATTTACAAAGTTCAATATATTTGACAAAAACAATAAAATCGTGTTCAAATCATCGCGTGGTACGGGCAAGATTATTTTTTTTTATTATTACAATTTGAGGTTATTAAAAATAGATGAATTTTAACTAGATTTTCTATTATTTTATTGAAATGAATTTTAAATGATTGGAAATTTAGAAGAGTAATAGTAATAGGACTGTAAAAATTTTAAAGATTTAGAATTTAGAAAATTTAAGGATTTTTATATAAAGATTTATTTAAATTTAAAGATTTAAGAAATTTAAAAAAAGATTTAAAATATACTTGCATCGTAACATATATATATAATTTGACATAGTAAATGATATTATACATTATTTTTATTTTATTTTTTTTTTTAATTTTTAATACAACTATCAACTAATTTATTATAAAATTAAATGTTTTGAACTTTCAAATGCTTCGACACATTATTTGTAGGTTAATTGTATCTTTTTAAAGGTTTTTAACTTTCAATTAGATTTTATCAAAACAATCAAATTTGACATAGTAAATTATAAACAACATTAGATTTTACAAAAACAATCAAATTTGACATAATAAATTATAAACAACACTTTAAAATGTTTTTATCTCATTTTGAAATGTTATTCTATATTTATAGTTTCACATAAATTTGACATTTTTTGTATGTTTTATTATTAAAATTTATTTTACATAAATCAAAAAGATACACTTAACCTACAAAACTTAACATACAAATTTTCATGTATCAAAAAATGTATGCACTTTTTTAAAGGTTTTTAATTGTCAATTAGATTTTACAAAAACAATAAAATTTGACATAGTAAATTATATTACATTATTTTTATTTTATTTTATTTTTTTAATTTTTAATAATTTTCAATAATTTTAATTTTATGTATTGATGGGATAATACAATCTTTATTGATAATACACATTTGTTTATTATTTCAGTTTATTTATTTGTAAATAATAATTTTTTTTAAGTTTAGAAGAAATGAATATATTAAATAATGAAGGAGATGATGGAAAATTAAATGATACACATATTGAAAAATTTTCTAAATTGTTATATGAAAATTTTGGTTATCAAATGCAAAGTACTTTATTGAAAGATTTACCGAACTTTATAAAGGATATTCCTCAGAATACTAAACATATTCAAATTATATTTACAGGTGAAAGCGAGAGAGGGCATTGATTTTGCTTATTTTATGATAAACGAGTTATTCATATTTATGATAGCTTCAATGACAAGTGTTCAAAATTAAACGGTCAAAGTTATAGTTTAAATGACGATTGTTTTAATTCAGATGTTAAAAGGTACATAGAAAGATTATTTCCTTTTAATCCAAAAATTTATTTTGAAAATGTTCAGCAACAGCAAAATAATTACGACTGTGTGGCTTTCGGTATTCTTCCAAATACAGTTATTTATAATCATTCAAAAATGAGATCACACTTATTAAATATATTTAAGAATAAACGTCTTTCTCAGTTTCCTTGCATTAATAAAATTGTAGATTGTGCTCTTACAGTTAGTAATGAACATGCAGAATATAAGGAAAATATAGTAAGTTCAATTGTGAGATTTGAAAATGTTTGCAGCAAATGAATAATACTAAAATCAGCATTGAAGGACGAAAAAAATTAATTTCCGTGGACAAAAAAGGCGAAATAGAAAAAATTATAAAAAGAAAAAATTCAGAAAGACAACGTCGTTATCGTGAAAATAAAAAAAAAATTTATGCATTACAAAAAGATGTAAATGTTTGCAGCAATTGTATGTATGAAAAAATGAATAATAGGGAAATGAGCATGGAAGAAAAAAAATAATACTTTTAGCTGAAAAAAATGTAAATGTTGGCATAAAAGTAAGCATTGAGGGAGAAAAAATAATACCTTACGCTGAAAAAAAATTAGAAAAAGTAAAAATTCCAAAAGAAAGAAATGCAGAAATACAAAAAAAATAAATCAGGAAAAACAACGTCGTTATCGTGAAAATAAAAACTAGCTGTGAAGTTGTATCAACTTTTGTGCTCATTCAATGAGCACTTTGCTTCCTGTAAGCAAATATGATTTGCTTCCTCATAGAGGAAGCATTAAGTATTCTTTACATCAACATTAAATTTTGATTATTTAAGAAGTTATATTTGAAAAATTCATTTTCGAAAATTACAATAAAGCACAACTTTCTTATTTTTGAATGAAATGCATTAATCTTATAGGTCAATCGATTCGTCTCCTCGCAAGGAACCTTTATTTTCCTTACGTCAACTTCGAATTTTGAATATTAGAAGTTATAGTTGAGAAACTAATTTTTTAAAATTAAAAAGAACCATAACTTTGTTATTTTTCAATGAAATGAAATAATATTATAGACCAATCGATTCGTCTCGATGCAAGGAACATTTATTTTCCTTACGTCAAGTCAAAATTTTGATTATTTGAAAAGTTATAGTCGAAAAATTAATTTTTGAAAATACAATTAACCATAACTTTGTTATTTTTTAATGCAATGCATTAATAATATAGGTCAATCGATTCGTTTCGACACAAGGAATCTACGTTTTCCTTGCATCATCTTTGAATTTTGATTATATGAGAAGTTATAGTGAAAAAATAAATTTTAAGAAAATTATAAAAGTACATAAAACTTGTAAAATTAAATATTTTGTTAAATCATTGTAAGAAATTCAACTAGGTGTATAATGAAATAACTATGCAAAATTTCATCAATTTATCCCTACGCGTTTTCAAGAAATTGCTGGATCGTGACATACATCCACACACACACACACGGACAATTTTTCAGGACATCATGTTAGATATATTGACATTAAAATATGTTGAAAAAAACCTTTTTTAGGAAACTGGATTTTGTCATCACCACAAAGCTTCCTCTATGAGGAAGCAAAAAATGATGCATTACAAAAAGAAAGTTTAAAGGTTTTCAGCAATTTTAGTTATGAAAAAATGAATAATAAGGAAATAAGAATTGGAGGAGAAAAAATAATACTTTCCGTTGAAAAAAAAGATGAAAGATTAAAATTTCGAAAACAAAAATATGCGGAAAGACAACGTCGTTATCGTGGAAATAAAAAACAAATCGATGCATTGCAAAAAGAAAATTTAAAAGTATGGTGTGACGTAATAGAAAATTATTTAGGTGAAATGAATTATAAATGTATTCATTGTACTGCAAAACATTTTGTAGGAGAGAGAAAGGTACATATAGAGGAACAAATTCATTTAATGACTGCTGTGGTCATGGTGACGTTGTTTTCGAATGTATGCCAGAATACCCTGCAACATTACGTTCTTTATTCGATGGATCACATCATAAATCTGGTCACTTTCGGGAAAACATAAGAGCTTATAATAACTCATTTTCATTTGTTTCTTTTAATGCTAACATCATTAAATTTAATGCTAGACGTCCTGGTCCTTATTGTTTTAAAATTCAAGGTCAGATTTACTATCAAATTAATAGTGCGTTATATCCAGAGGAAGGTGAAAATCCATCTTATGGACAAATTTTTATATATAATGCCAATGAGGCAATTGAACATAGATTAAATCAAAATATAATGCATTAGATTTAGAAATTTTAACTAATATAGAAACTATTATGAGAACTTTAAATGCATTTACAAAATCTTATAAAATGATGGCAGATGTTGTTGAAATGGAACGTATTTTAGCTATGCAAAGAAATGAAGAAATTCCTCAATTTCAACTATTATTTAATTTAAAGAAGGGAATGGACAAAAGAAGGTTTAATTTTCAACGAACAAATGAGGTAGCTGCAGTTTTCAATACCAATTCTGAAGGTGAAATTCCAGAATCTTATGTAACTATTTATAATAATTCAACAAAATCATTAAAAATAGTTAATAGTTTGGATCCAAATGTAGAACCTTGGACATATCCAATATTTTATCCACACGGATCTAGAGGTTACGATATGAATATGATGTGCAATGACAAAGATAAACGACTTAAAAAACAAAAAATCAGCAGGGCAGATTATTTAAAATATCGCATAGCGGTTAGAGACGAATTTAATCAATTTTTGTTAGGTGGAAGATTATTTCATTTCAACAGTGGTTAGTTGATAATTATGTAAAAATTGAAAAAGATAGACTTCATTATTTTAGAAATAATCAATTAAAAATAAGATCTGAAACATATAAAGGATTAGTAGATCATTTACGAAATAGGGCTGAAGCAATTGATAGTAATATTGGAAAGATGGTTGTTTTACCATCAACATTTGTTGACTCTCCTAGAAATATGACGCAATTATATCAAGATTCAATGGCAATTTTAGGCAAGTTTGGAAAGCCAGACTTATTTATAACAATGAATTGCAATCCAAAATGGAAAGATATTGAAGAGAATATTTTGCAAAATCAAAGTGCAGCAGATAGACCAGATATTGTTGGCAGAGTGTTTGTTTTAAAAGTAGATTATTTATTAGATGAAATACTAAAAAAAAATTGTTTGGAGAGGTACTTTCTTACGTATTCGTTATGGAATTTCAGAAAAGAGGATTACCACACATTCATTTGTTAGTCATTTTAAAACTGAATTCTAAATTATTAAAGAAGAGGATGATGAAGAAATTAAAAAAAAAATGAAAGCAAAATTTAAAAATATGTCAGAACATTTAAGGGGGTCGTCTCATGTGACAAGCTTATTAGAATTAATCAGAACATTCAATCCGAATAAATTAGATTTAAGATATATTTATACATACATATATTTCTGTTTAAAAATTAATAATAATAAAAGTTAATATTTCTTATAAATTGGTTTTTAATTTAACAATCACTTTATACTCATCCATCGATTTAAGGCTACTCTCAGAGGTAGGCGGCCTAAAATCGAACTCAATTAAAATGGGACTGACTGTTAGAGGTCACTTTCATCGCGGCAGTTCAGTGTAAGATGTCAAGGGACGCTCGGGAGGGCGCAGAATCAGCCAAGCGTTAAGGGCAAATACCAAATTATGACTTCACGACTTACCCACCGGACAATGTATTTCTTTTCCAACTTCTTATTTTTAAACTAAATAAAATATCTCGTTGAAAATTTGAGAAATGAAGGAAAATATATTAACCGACCGTTGTCTGGTCCTTTGGAGCTCGTATTTTACATTAAAAATATATTTTTCATAAATTTTCCATGTCCACTATAGCAGACCATATAGTCTTTGTAAATCATCATGGTCTGCTATAGTGGACACTGAAAATGGAAAATTTATGAAAAATATATTTTTCATGCAAAATACGAGCTCCAACTTAAAAGGGCCGTGATTCGGGATGCGGTCAATCGGTAGATGAGTGTCATTAAATCGAAGAGAAAGGCGCGCTTAAGACATCTAGTGTGAATTAAAAGAAGGATAGTATAGACAGCGAAGACATAAGAAGGATTCGTTCGAAATCTCAGACTATGTGATTATGTCAATCATGACGTCACGTCTCTTTATGTTGGTGTGTAACTCATGTTACGTAATTCTTATGTTAGAATTTCGATTTAAAAAATAAATTTATATGACTGAATCAATCAAAAAAAGATTTAACTAAATTATTAGAATTCTCAAATAACTGAATAAGCGACGAGAGAAAGAAATAGCTCAAACAAAAGAAAGAGACGGCACTATACCTCATATAGGTGAGGCACGTCGTTAAGTAATCACTAAGTTTAACTCAGAATTATTACTCAAATACTCATAATTTTACACATCAAAATCGGTTAATAATGATCGATGTAAAACTTAAAATTTTATCTAACATCCTCAAAATTTTATCTCAATACTCTAAACTACGAAGCAAATCTGCCCCTATGCCATGCATGGGCGTTGACAGAATATGTTACGTAATTCTCCAAACTCTGAACGAACTCCAAACAAACAAAAAAAAGTTAAGCGGGAGAAAACGTCAATTGCAGGCGCCTACCTTACTTTCCAAAGACCCAAATGGAATTATTAACTAGTATTCCTGGCGGAAGTCTGGAAAGGCTCAATTCTATTTATTCTCACTGCAAAATTGTCACGGAAACACTAAATTTGTTCACTTCTGAACAGCCAGCACGAAAGTGATAGTTCTTGGAGTTTTTCGTCTGAGCGCGCAGTCGCAGTTGCGTAAGAACGTATGTCCGAAAGCTGCTGCTCTCTACGGTCTGAAATCAGAACTAGCGATAACCATGATGGTTGTGTACATGTGTTTTGACCCAGGTAGAAATACACCACCGGCCCAGTACTGGCCCAGTACAGACTGCTGGAGGTCCAGTACTGGCTGGCAGTACTAGGCCAGTATTATGCCAGTACTGGCTTGTAATGCTTGGCGGTACTAGCAAACTACCGGCATTTTTTTTTTGGCTGTACACGGAGAGAAATCAAATTTAAAACCCTGATGATTAGTAATAGAAATCTAGTACTCAGTATAAGATAAATCAATTAATTCATCTCCATCATGTGCCATCTTATAAAGATTGTATTGAAAGGTTTAGATTTAACGGTTTTGGCGCTAGAACAACGAGCTGTAATGAAAAATTTCAAAAAAAGGAAAATTGTTTTAAATATAATAATTGCATTTAATTTATGTTTAAAATTACACAATCACTCGCAGGATCTTTTAAACATACAATCGCACGCTCACACGATTTGAAAAATCGCACTCGCTGGGGATCGAACCTCTGACCTTAACATCCTAAACGCACCCCCTAACCGCCTAAGCTATTTAACCGCTTGGAGTTTATGAACAAAATCTCAGCCAAGCTCTTCCGCTGAAAAGCCAGAGATAATTGCGAGGAATATATGTTTATTTATTTTTTTTTTTTGCTTTACACATTTTATAAATAGTTAGATCTTAAATAATAGTTAATCTTAAAAATAATTCAATAGTTAAATATTTAAATCTTTGTATTATTATATAATATTAGCTATATGAATTACAAAAATTTTTCAAAATTACGTTTGAAAAAATATTTGTAAAATATTTGAATATTTAGAATTTTTTAAAAACTATTCAGAAAAATTTGTTTTACTAATATCATTTTTTCAACATTTTAGACTATTTTAGCAACTTTTTACAAAAACATAAAATGTAATTTTTTTGGATCAGTTATACACGGCAGGATTGAACTTAAAAAATATTTTTCTTCAAAAAAAAAAAAAATGTTTTCAGATTAACTAAATATTACATTTCTATCAACATTTTGAAAAACCTTAACATAATTTATAAACATATTTTTTTTTAAATTTAAATTTGTGTACCCATGGCACAGTACTGTCCAGATCGTGTAGCCAACGATTAGCCAGTATTGGGCAATCTACCGTCTGTTTGTACTGGTGGGCAGTACTGGGCCAGTACTGTGCCGATGGTGAACTCCGGCACACTACTGACATTTCCACCTGGGGACACGTCGTCAACAATGTAAGTTGTACGTATGTTTAACTGCGCTTACTTGCAGTCTTGGAGGATGAAAACGATAAAATACATAGATGACTGACGCATTTCAGACGGCTAATAACTCTGTGAAAACATATAAATAGCTGGAAATATCTTAGATTTGTGTTCTTCGGAAGTGAGGCAGGCGGCAAATACAAAACAAAATACGGCTATGGTATGATCATACTTAAATCTAATTAATTCTATTCTCGATTTGATTTAACTCTCATACATCCACACTAACATTCATACACTTATATCTAATAGAGTTCCTACTGGCTGTTCTGAGACTAAACAGAGACAAAATAGAGGCTTCAATGTAGACATAGAAAATTATTAATAATTAAAAAATTAAAAATTAAAAAAATTTAATTATTAGAATTAAGAAAAAACATAAAAAAACATATTTTATGTCCATTATAAAATGCGAGGCATATGCCTCGCACATACGTGCCTCTCACATTGTGCGATGCATATGCTTCGCACGTATGTGCCTCGCACAAATGCGACGCATATGAACCGCACTCTACACGCACCGCGTGCCTCGCACGCTGTGCGAGTAACGTGCGTCGCACGATTGTTATCTGGAATAACTTATGACATAAATTATGACCTGTGACTGACGACCCATGAAAATGACTTTTGACTTATGATCGGTGATATTGACTTGTAATTAGGAATTTTGAATTATGACCTGTAGCTTAGTATTCGTGATTCACGAATTATGACTTGTGACCTGTGACTAATGTATAATTTATAAACTTTGACTCAAAAATTATGACTCGTGACCAGTGGCTTATGTACGACTTATAAACTTTGACTTATGACTAATGAGTTATGACTTATGACCTATGAATTATGACATGTGAATTAGGACTCATAACTTATGAATAGTGACCCGTGATTGATCTATTATGATTTATAAACTTTAACTTATGACCTATGATCCAGGACTTATGACTTATCATGTATAATATTTATTTGTATGTTCCTTTTTTTTAATGAACATCATAACTGTTTACCAGATATGCTATATTTGTGAAGAACAAGGGAGGGGAAGCAGAGCAAATGTAGGAGCATGTATGCAATGCAACAAAACCGGCTGTAGGCAGCAGTTTCATGTAACCTGTGCTCAAGGTCTCGGATTGCTATGTGAAGAAGCTGGAAATTACCTTGACAATGTTAAGTACTGCGGATATTGTCAGCATCATTATTCGAAATTGGTTAGTGTACCGTCTAACATTTTTCTTCAGTTTTTCTATTATGATGGACGTGAAAAGAACGGAAATGAACAGAGCTTGCTGTAATAATGGTGAACACTTTCCGTAATTCTATCAGTCAATACCAAAATGGTAAAAATGCATCGTGCAAATGCCCCTGAAAGAAATAATACATGCTATTAACTCATATTTATCCTCATGTAAAAAATTTCTCCAAAGGTTAACCCTCCCCCACTATTCCTTTTCTTTATCATGCAGCACCAAAAAACAATATTTTAGATTTAGATTTTTTATCTTTTTGACTATTACAGAGAGAAATTTTGAAAAAATCTGAAAAAAATCCTAAAAATTAATTTCCATAAATGCGAAAGATTATAAGAGAACTTGAAGAATTTAAAAAAATTCTAAAGGAATTTAAAGAATTCAAAATTCTTTAAACTACTTAAAGACTTTTGAAATTTTTTGAAGTGTTTGATTTTCTACACCGAAAAAAAGTTCACTAAATTTTATAGAACTAGTTCTACAGTAGAGGATACGATGGGTAGTTTAATAAAAGTTAAAACCTTCTTGGTTCTATATTGTGTTGAACTATTCTACGAAAAATGTAGAACAGTTCTAGAAAATTTAAAGGCCGAGGTGACGTAGTATTTATCACAAGGCAGGACACGAAAAACGTAGAACAATTTTAGCAGTTAATCTAACTTGAAATATAAAAGAAAAAATCTAAGATATAAGTTATAGCTATGCTGGGCCGTGGGGCGAGGGACGCGGAGACTCTCGCTACCAGCGCACAGTAATGACTGCGCAGCTCCTTTTCCGGAACTTAGCTCTATAAATCTTATATTGAAGTAGTTCATAATTACTCAATACCTCAAATAGAATTTCTGTGAAATTTCTCAACATTATTTCAAGAACTTTTTTATACATTTGTCTGAATTGAAGTATCTAGACTTTATAATGATGTGATCACAAACTCTCAATAACTTAAATGTGATTTCTAAGAAACTTTTCAACATTTTTTCATGAATATCTGCATATTTTATAGAACTTTTTTAAATCGGACTTTAATGTAAAGTTTACAAAACTTTTGTAGAGTTATTCCAGAATTGTTCTACATAAATACTGAAAGTTATACAAAATTTATAAAATTTGTCCAAGGTTCGCTCTTATCACCGACTGTAGAATTAGTTCTGTAACATTGAATGAACTTTTTTTCCTTGTAAGACAATACACGACAAAAATATCTGTATCTGGAATTATTCTTCTACTTTTAATGAAACTTGATGAAATTAAAATTGTTTTTAAGATATTTCAATGGGTTTTACAAAGAACGTGCTATCGTTTCGTTTCTTGTTCAGAATAGTCTATCAGTACGTTTCAGGTGAGGACTAGAGTAACGTATTGTTAACGTTGATATCTAGTCTAACTTCATGTTTTAACACATGAAGTTAGACTAGTTTTCAACGTGAACGAAATGTTAGCCTGGTCCTCACCCGAAACGCGCTGATAAACTCTTCTATACGAGAAACGAAACGCTAGCATACTTTTCGTAAAACCCATCGATTTCGGCTCTAATTAATTAATGTTTTTTTTTTCAAAATACACGAATTATATCCAATTAGGCAAAAAATTTAAATAAAAGATTTCTTACTTTCCTTTTATCAAAATTTTGATTTTTATGATAATTTAACATAAATTGCTGGTAAAATTAGAGTAAAGTACCAAAAATTTCCGGCAATTTACGCTAAGCTATTGTCAATTACCGGTAAAATTAACTTAAATAATCGAAAATCTTTATAAAAATGTGAGCAAATTTTAATTTATATTTAATTATAATTTAACATAAATTAACGATAAAATTTCGAGAATCCTATTCTAAGAAGATCATACGTATAGAATATCAAAAAGTGTAACGCTGAAATGCGTGGACCCGATTCCTTATTGGTCAAAGACAGATGGTGACGCGTCGTATATCGATAATCGCGGGTGACGCAGGAATTTTTAAATCTTTATATTGTACAAAATCGCTTAAACATGTTATGTTACCTACATATATGTTCAGGGTTGGTTAGTGCCGTGTCAATTAAATGTTTCTACCCTTATTGATCAGCAATTAGTTATTACAGATGACCCGAGAAATTTTAAATCTTTTCATTTAGTGGAGTCTGGTAGAGTGAAAGGAAAATACACTTAAAAAAAATTTTTGTAATAAGAAAAAGTCGAATACGCTTTAATTAAAAATTAAAAAACAAGAGTTTATTAATTATTAACAATAATAATAATAATAATAATAATTAAAGTAATAATTATATTAATTATTGTGATTATTAAATATTACATATTATTAAAGAAATAATACAAAATATTAAAATTATAAAAGTAATATTTTATATTTATAATTAATTTAATGTTTATTAATTAGTTGAGAAAAAAATTGAATTAGTGTATTTAACAGTGTCGATATTAATTCTACAACATTCGACAACTGTCGAATATATTCAAATTTTTCTCAAGTAATTAATAAATATTAAATTAATATACATGTATAAGAAATTAATTTTATATTTTTCATATTTTATGTTATTTCTATAATAAAATGGCAGGCAAAAGCAGCATAGTGTGAATTTTGGAAATTCAAGCAATCGAGCATAGTTTTCCATTATTCTGAATTTGTATAACAAACGAAGCTTACCGAACTAACAAACTATTATCTAGCTCGAGGTTTTCGCTTACTTTCGATCTGGATTCAATATTTCCGTAACTAATAACCCCATTTAAACTATTTTTTCACTTTTATTCAAGAAAAGATTATACACTTAAAAAACACAATTAAACAT
>CAJFCO010017924.1:35730-50271 GCA_904066015.1 Synergus gifuensis | reverse complement strand
TCTTTCCGATGGTGCTATCAAAATTTCAAAAAATTACGTTTTTTTTTACAATATTTTTGCAAAATAAAGTAAAAAAATAAGGATTTTTCATACCTTTTTTTTCTTTCTACATTTTCAATGTCTTATGGTGTTATTATTCAATTATGAAACGGCAAAAATAACGGCAAAAACGATTGAAAAATTTTACAATTTTTCGACTAATTAATTTTTGCGTTTAAAACACGCATTTTATATCGAAAGTGCAAGTTCTGTACAGGGTGTTTCGCGAGCTCTCTCGTTCCTTGAAACTACAAATACTAGTGCAAAAAAACTAAGTCGACAACTCCCATAATAAAATGTTGTAAAATGCGTAGTTTTTAAACTACAGACCATTAAAGTTGACCAATCACAAGTACGTTTTAGACCGCCAAGAATCCATGATCTATTGTGAGACTGTGTGTGCGTACAACGGTATTGTTCAGATCTCGCTCGTTGGCTTCCATCTTCACGTTGCTTTGAGCAATCTCCCTGCAGCACGTTGTTCAGAACATCCAGCGAAATGAAAGGATTCCCCAAAAAATTTGAATAACACACGCGCCAACTTCACCACACTCCTCTTGTGATCAATCTGGAAATTAACTTGGCAAAAATTTTATCCACAGATATTCCTCTACATTACTAAGGTTTCCTACGCTTTCCTACGGTTTCCTTGGACCGTAAAAAATTTAAAAGAGCTCAATTGTTATTAACAATTATGAAAAATGTAAATGTTTAAAAGACTTTTAGATTTTAATAGTTATAAAAAGAATCAGGGGGGAAGAAAATGATGAAACTTTGGGGGAGTATTCCAAAAAAAATCCTTGCACCGAAAAAAATTTAAAACAGCACAATGGTTATTAGGATCTGAATTCTTGAGGGCGCCACCAGCGGAATCCTGCCAATATGGCCGCCATAACAGGTAGATTTTGAAAAATAACATTGAGTTGATAGTATAAATTGAAAAGAATCATTAAAAATACAATAAAATGAAATTTAGTATCAAAGAGATTTGTGATATTACAAATTCTACACCATCTTGTAGAAATTTCGTTGAAGGGGAACGGGTTTTACAAGCGGGACACCTTCTTTTTTGTGGGAAAGAAAGTGAGGAAAATTCGTCGATTAAAATTATATCATACTGTTTACAAAAGTCACAAGTAAAAGCTGTTCCCCATGAAATCAAGGGAAATATTGTGAATGGTTCAGTGGAAAGAATTGTTTGCTCGTGTAAAGCTGGAGCAAGTCAAAAATGCAAGCACATCGTTGCAACACTATTGTTTTTGAACATGTAAGTACATACAATGTCATTTGTCAATATAATTATAGAATTTTAAGTTTTAATTGTCGTTATTGTACAAGAAGCGTTTATAGTCACTCTCCATGTCATTTGTAGTCATTAATACAAATTAACAAAGAAATAGTTATATTTTAATATATTGATTTTTTTATAGACGAGACACTGATGAACTTGATGCCGTATCGTGTACAGACAAAACTTGCTTATGGAGCAAGTCACAGGCTTTTTGTTTGCAGCAATATCAACCAGCACCATTACAGGATCATGCATTCTTTGTTGAAAAGATTCAAAAACATCAATATCCTGTTTCAGTATCGGATGAGCAAACGGAGTTGATCAAACAATTGTTATATACATTGAATCCTGACAGTGCATTATTCAAACACATGCATGAATAACACTATTTTTATTCTTGACATTTACGAAAAATATTCTTTGTGACTTTTTTTTATCGAAATTATTAATGAATTAATTTGTTCAGTTTTCTCAACTGTTCTTAAACTATGTGCTTTTCACATAAGGCAAATGATCTATACAGTTGCTTCTCTTTTTTATTGTTTACTTTTACCATGTTCAGTTTTAAGAACTATTTTTAAACTATATACCTTTTACGAATGAGAACTGAGTTAAAAAGTTAATTTTTAATCCCTTTCCATTTTTTGAACATTTTTGACTTATTGTTATTACACAATAAACCTATAAATTTTGAGATCAGAAAAAGATAAAAAATGAAAGTATGTTGTAAATTGTATTTTTTAATTAATCAATAATCTCCATAATACCATTTGGAGAAAATTTTAAATTAAAATATAAACGAATCATTTATCTTCTAAAACATTTGATAATTTTATTTGATCTGCTATATGTAATAAGCTTTTCGATTTTTTTTTTCGTTTTTATTAGGTGTGGTCGACACGAACCATTCTTACAAGAATCAAGTAATGATAACAATAATAATTACGATAATTGTATTGAATTAGAAGCTGTTTTAAAAAATCAACCATCAGAATTGATGCAAGAACTGTCAGACGTCAAATTTGGTCGAAATTTAGATGCATGCTGCGAATTGTTCCTGCGTGGATTAGATAAGGATCCTTATACCATTTGCAAAACAACGTTCAAAAATATTCGAAAGCGGAAAGAAGATAGACAATTCAGAATAACTGGTTCGCGTTGCTACAAAATTTTCACATACACGAAAAATAAGAATCCTGATTGGGAACAGAAAAGTAAAAAATACTTTTATCCTAATTCATTTAACACAAGTGTAATGAAACATGGAGTGTACAACGAACCAATTGCACGAAAAGCCTATGAAAGAGAATTTAACAATAAAATATCAGAATTCAGTTTAATAATTTCTCGTGAAAATCCTTGGCTAGGACATTTACAGAAAATGGCATGCCAGATAAATTGATTGAGATAAAATGTCCGTGTCTCGGAAAGGAAATGAATGTTAAAGATATTTTACCTCATATAAAATACTTAAATCAATCCAATCCTACTCTAAAGCATAAGCATAAATATTATGGACAAGTCCAATTAGGTATGGCTATTCTTAACGTTAAAAGAACGGACTTTGTTATTTATGCTTCCTTCGACGATACGATAGAAGTAATAACTGTTGATATTGATCATGTATTTCTAAAAGAAATGCTTCCTGCCTTAAAGAGGGCTTACTTTTGTAAAATGATTCACAATGTATGTGCAAAAGAAAGATGGTTATGAATTATTTATGAAAATTCATAGATTATAAAAAGTCATGAAATAAAAAACTTTTATAATATGAAAATTTGTTTATTTTTATAATTGTAATTGCAACGAATTGTCCTTATAAAAATAAAATAAATCCTTAAAATCCTATAAATCCTTATTTTATTTCTGTAACTTTGGTAACATATTCGTTATATCAGTCTTATTTTTTATGACACAATATAATATATTAAGAATATAACGTAACTTTGGAATACTGCACATAAATATATTATGAATTTTAATCTTAAATATTCGCATTTTCCTCATCAAGCTTAAAATCACTATGGACAAATTTTGAATCATCCAGAATTGGTGCACTTAAATTGACGATTGCATATAATATGGTCATTATTTTATCGCACTTTAATACTAAACATGTTGGCATTTTAGACCCAAGAATGGAAAAGACTTTCAAACGCTGTTTATCCCTTTCTACATGAACCCTTGCACTAGCTACCTAGCAATTAGTCAATGCTTCTGACTCTGAAAATTGTTTTTTATTTCTTAAAAATGGTGGTCTTATTAATTTGACTCCATATTCTTTGCAAACATCATCAATTAAAAACCCTTTGTCGACCCTGATTCCTTCCTGCTTAACAACATCCTTTTCATCTTCGTCAAATAATTCTATTAATCCACTTTGTTCAAATATAGCTTTATCTGAGGCTCTGCCTCCATAAGCTTTACTTAAATAAGAGATCAAACCTCCTGGGGTCACCCCTATCATGAATTTTATAGTATATTTACTTTTATAGAAAGAATATGTTGCCAACTGGCAACATAGATTCTTTGGTTTTTGGATTTTAATCTCCATGCAATCGAGTACAATTCGAGTCTCCGAAAATTCTTCAAAACACGTCGGTATATTTTTAGAGATCTCTTCTCGTGACGGAAAAACAACTGCATGTTGTAAGGCAATACTTAAAAGTCAATCATTTTCAAAATAACAGTTTGACAATGTCTTTCTGAACACGTTCGAAACAAGATTTCTAAAAGCGCATAACTGATATTATGTTTTAATTTCATAAAGCACATTATAATTCTTTCGCAAATTGTTAATTTTGATACGTAAAATTGAAATCGGGGTGCTGAAATTTCAACAATTTTGATAAGATTATCTAAAATGCCAATTTTTTCTAAACCAGTTATAGTACTTAACTCTTTATCAGTCTTAATATTATCACAAAAAGTAGAATCTTTCAAATCACCGCTTTTAACATTAACCTCTACATTATAAGTTTCAATAAAGGAATTACCAACTTGCACTTCTACATCTACAAATTTAGGACGATTTTCAACAGACATTGTGTCATCATTTTCGTCATTTAAGTTCAAGGCATCCAAAGCATTGGTTTGTTCTTTAATCTTATAATTCCGAAGTCGTCGAACACTCCTCTTAACCGCTTTTCCAATTTCCTCTTTTCGCTCCCTCTCTGCTATTTTTTTAATGTCAACTGATGATTTCGGCAAATTGACAGACGGGACAGATGTTTTCAAGAGCATTTTCCTCTTTGCAGGTAAAGCTGAAAAGTATATATTTTATAAATTCATCATACACATAATATAATAATATATTTACATTCTTTTTATTTTGAAATTACTTAAATGCAATATTAACCTTGAGAAATAATTTTTAAAACATAAACATTAAAAATTTAAACTAGGATCGTCTTTTCGCCAAATTCTTTGATAAAACTGTACATAATTATATTTTATTTATGGTTAGTAATTTATCATTCACTTAATTAATTATTTGCATAATCAAAGTATACTTTTACTACATATTTACGTTAGCAGTAAAAATCTTCTTTTTTAAAGTGCAAGGAACATACAAGCATCGTGTCAGTTACAGCTTTTCCCACCCTCAAAGCATTTTTCCAAGCTACACGACAATCAACTTTTTCCGGATTCCCGAATTTAATAACAATTTCAACATAATTACTACTTTTTGGAAAATGAAAAAATCGCACAGTCTCATGTTTTCTAGCTGTAGAAGAGCAACCAAACACGCAACAAAACTCTTTACTTTTCGACTTTCGCGGTGAAAATTCCATTTTGACACTTGACGATGGCTTCCGTATTCACTATATATTTTATTTTATAACACTCTAACGTATGATTAAATTTTTATTTACTTTAAATTCAAATTTTTGTGCGATCGCCCATACCAAATGACAAAATCTACCTGTTTTTGAGCGTTCGAAATTCTGCCACCAGGTGGCGTATCGCAGTGCAGCGGATCCCAATAAGCAATTACGAAAATTGTAATTGTTTATAAGACTTTAACATTTAAATAGTTATAAGAAGAATGAGAGGGGTAGAAAATGATGAAATTTTTTGGGAGTGTTCCGAATAGAATCATTGAACCACAAAAGATTTGAAAATAGCAAAGTTGTTATTAACATTTATGAAAATTGTAATTGTTTAAAAGAATTCAATATTTAAATTGTTATAAAAAGAATGAGGGGGGTAGAAAATGATTACACTTTGGGGGAGTGTTCCACATAGTATCCTTGCACCGTAAAAACTTTAAACAGCCCAATTGTTACTCACAATTATGAAAATTGGAATTGTTTAGAAGAATTTAATGTTTAAATTGTTATAAAAAGAATAAGGGTGGTAGAAAATTATGACACTTTGGGGGAGTATTCCAAACACAATCCTTGGAACGCAAAAAATTTAAAACCGCACAATGGTTATAAGCAATTACGGAAGTTTTAATGGTTTGTAAGACTTAAATATTTAAATAGTTATAAGAAGAATGAGAGGGGTAGAAAATGATGAAACTTTGTGGGAGTGTTCCAAATAGAATCATTAAACCGCAAAACATTTAAAACAGCCCAATTGTTATTAACAATTCTGGAAATTGTAATTATTTATAAGAATTTAATATTTTAATAGTTTTAAAAAGAATGAGAGTGATAGAAAATTATTATACCTAGGTGGAGGGTTCAAAAAAGTATCTATGTACCGTAAAAAATGTAAAACACCCCAAACAATTCCAATTTTCATAATTGTTAATAATAATTGGGATCTTTAAAAATTTTTACGGTGAAAGGATACTATGGGGAACACTCCCCCAAAGTGTCATCATTTTCTACCCCCCGCAGTCTTTCTATAACAACTTAAATACTAAATTTTTTTAAACAATTCCAATTTTCATGATTGTTAATGTGACGTCCGAGATAAGAGACGCACTTACCTTTATTATATTACGAGAACGATCGCGCGCTTGAGCGCGCGTGTTTCGTATTTGAAATATTTTACGTCATTAGGCTTACTGCTCACTTCATGCGTAACCAGGCGTTACGCATGAAATTAGCCGAAATGCATGTCTTTTTTAGAATAGGATAAGATTGTTCCTCGTTTTCTATCCGGTAACAAAGCGAGATAATATAATTATCACGCCGTGCTACTAGAGTCGGGGATGAGGATAACTGAACAGAGCGAATTAGTTTACAATTTAAATATTTATTCAATAACAATTACAGAAAAGGGGGAGGTTTACAATTATTAATTGAGGTGGAGAAGAGCTTCGTCAAGAATCCTTTTAGCAGCATGAAAAATTTTGATAACGTTAAGAAATGTGTAAATAGGGTTAAATAGGATAATAAAATGGGGAACTTACCCGTTTAGCTTTGCGGCTGGAACCTTTCAAGAGTCAGGTGCTAGATCTCGAGGTGGCCTCGTAGTAGGTGTTGCCTAGGCTTGTATGTCAGCGTTGGTTGATGCTGACTATAAGCCCGTGTTTGGTACCTTGGTTAGCAGGTGGTGAAGTTCCTTATAGACGACCGGAACTTGATTACAGTATACAATTTCTCGACTAGGAATCTCAGGGATAACCTTCTAGGATCAGGGATTCCTTCTTGTTATCAGGAACGGGAACAGGAACCGGATTTTGGATTCACTGGATTCACGAATCACAATTTACGTTCACAATTCGGAATTTCGCACAATTTGCTTTCACAACAGTCGCACAATTTGCTTTCAGAATTAGTCGAAGAACAAGGATAGGGTTCTTCACTATGGGGATGTGACCACACTGGTTTACAGGACGAAGTTCGGATAAGAGGTCGGACGTTAGACTTTTAATGAAGCCTACTGGATAAGGACGCAAGTCCAGAGTCTAAGTTCAAACTGGTCTCAGAGATCACAAGTATGTTCGGTGAAGACTGACTGACTGATTTTTCGGTGGTTGTAGAGCAAGACTGCACGGTAAGGAGTTGGTGGTTAGACTGACTGCTTCGAAGGTAGAGCCCAACGGCACGGTAAGGAGTCGGTGTTTAGACTGACTTTCGGTAGCAGATTCGCCGGTTTTTATACATGGTTTAATGGGCAATAAAGGTCAATTGCTCTAGTTTTACCCTTCTGATTACAGGTATTTTAGGGGAAATCATGCGGGTATTCGTGTTCAGCGGAAGGGTTCAAAGACGCTTTTAGCTTAAGTTTCCGATGACCAATAGCAGAAGGCACGTGTTATTTATTGCTTAAGAGTTAAATGAATCAGATCAATATCATTATCTTGATAACAGGAGTTCGAAGACACCTTCGAGAGGGTGGTTTGTCATGTTAATGATTCAATATTACTGATTATGTTGGTCCCGGACACAAGGTGTACTGATGAACAATTTTATTAGTTCTTTGACCCGCTGAATAAAACATTGGATCAATACTTTGGATGCTCATGCTCTTTTTAATGAATACAATGATTGATTTTTAGTTAATAAGTTATTATAATATGTGACATGACGTCACATTAATAACAATTGGGCTGTTTTAAATTTTTTTGGTGCAAGGATACTATGTGGAACACTCCGCCAAATTGTCATAATTTTCCACCCCCTTCATTCTTTTTATATCTATTTTAAGATTAAATTATTTTAAACATTTACAGTTTTACAAATTGTTAATAACAATTGGGCTGTTAAAAATTTTTTACGGTGCAAGGATACTATGTGGAACACTCTCCTAAAGTGTCATTTTCTACTCCCCTCAGTCTTTTTATAACAATTTAAATATTAAATTCTTTTAAACAATTCCAATTTGTATAATTGTTAATAACAATTGTGCTATTTTGAAATTTTTTGCGGTTCAATGATTCTATTTGGAACATTTCCAAAAAGTTTCATGATATTCTTCCCTGTTCATTCTTCTTATAACTATTTAAATATTAAAGTCTTATAAACAATTACAATTTTCGTAATTGCTTATAACCATTGTGCTGTTTTAAATTTTTTGCGGTCCAAGGATTCCATAATTTTTTTTGAATTTAGAGAATAGTTTGCACTAATTCTATTGTTATGGTGGTTTGTACTTTTAATTGATATTGTTTAAAAAGTAAGCGTAGGAAACGTTAATAATGTAGAGGAATATTTGTGGATAAAATTTTTACCAAGTTAATTTCCAGTTTGATCGCGAGAGGAGTGTGGTGAAGATGGCGCGTTTGTTATTCAAATTTTTTGGGGAATTCTCTCATTTCGCTGGATGCTCTGAACAACGTGCTGCAGGGAGATTGCTCAAAGCATCGTGGAGATGGAAGCGAACGAGCGAGATCTGAACAATACAGCTGTACACAAACACAGTCTGACAATAGGTCATGGATTCTTGGCGGTCTAAAACGTGCTTGTGATTGGTCAACTTTAATGCTCTGTAGTTTAAAAACTACGCATTTAACAACATTTTATTATGGGAGTTTTCGACTTAGTTTTTGCTCTATTATTTCTAGTTTCTAGGAACATGAGAGCTGGCGAAATACTCTGTATAGGTACTATTGTTTTTTGTGTCGCTGATTACGAAGCTGCTATTGTTTTTGCAGAATTAATTTGTTTAAACAATTTTTTTTAACAAATTATTGCAAAAAAATATGATTTTTAAAAAATGATTGCAGAATCGTGATCTACGCGAAAAAATATTTTGAAAACGTATATCTGTCTGTCTGTTTGAGCGTCTGTCTGTGTATGTAATAGCAGATTTTCAGTTTGTGAAGGTTGGTCAGGCATTTTGGATAAAAATTCAAACAGTGGAAGCATTTTGAAAAAGTTTTAAATCACTTTTTTTATATTGGTGGATTAATTGACAAAAAAATGTTTAAACAATACAATTTTGTAAAATTAATATCAAATTCGTTATAAGGAACCCTGAAATTCCAGAAAACCATATTTGGTGTGAAGAAAAGATATTTATTAATAATTTGCATAATTGTTCAAATAATTAAAATTATCTATATACGTGTTCAAAATATTTTTTCCCGTAGATCACGATTCTGCAATCATTTTTTTAGAAATAATTTTTTTTGCAATAATTTGTTTAAACAAATTGTTTAAAAAAATTAATTTTGCAAAAGCAATAGCAAATTAGTAATCAGCGATCCAAAAAACTATAGTACCTATATAGAACTTGCATTTTCGATATGAAATGCGTGTTTTAATCGCATAAATTAATTAGTCGAAAAATTGTAAAATTGTTCGATCGTTTTTACCGTTATTTTGTAAGTTTAAACAATGATAAAAATAAAAATAATAACACCATTCGAAACGACAACAATCGAGGACACGATTAGGCTGTTTCATAATTGAATAATAATACGATAAGACATCGAAAATGTAGAAAGAAAAAGAAAAGGTATGAAAAATATAATTGTTTTTTTTACTTTATTTTGCAAAAATATTGTAAAAAAACGTAATTTTTTGAAATTTTGATAGCACCTTCGAAAAGAACACACTCGAAAATAGTAGGGAAGGTACCTTTTAAATTTTTTGTCCGACGTTTTCATAGTGAAATATCTTGCAGAAAAGGGTACTTAAAAAAAGTGTCTTTTTAACGTTAATGGGTTAACCAGCATCTCCTTCAAATCTCACCTGATACCACTGCGTATGCGTTGCCCTCGGGTATTTGATTGGTTGCTACTGGTGCATAGTTTAAAATGCTAAAAAATATTATTTTATGTGCAATACGCATGTGCAATTGATGTGACGCCCTATTGGAAATCCCCACATGGGAACCCATATGGGAATCCACATGGGTTCCTTTATTAATCCGTATGAGAAAATTGGGACACGAAATGAGATAGGAATATATGTGGGAACCTACATCAGATCTTATGTGAAAACCCATACGAAATCCTATGTATTTTCTTTTGAATTTGAAGTAAGTAACATATAATTTTGATAAGTAATTTTGAAGTCATTTTGAAGTAAGTAAATTCAAGAGAAAATTCATAAAATCCCGTATGAATTCCTAGATAGGTTCCCACATAGGTTCCTATCTCATTTCGTGTCCCAATTTTCCCATACGGATTAATAAAGGAACCCATGTGATTTCCCATGAGTTCCCATGTGGGATCCTTAAAGGGTCCCCATGTGGGGATTTCCAATAGGGACACAGGCGTAATTGATGTGGCAATTGACGGAAGGAATTTGGCAAGAACACTCTAATAAGGACACTTAACTCCAATGGAGTGGGTGAGGGTGGCGCAGTGTCTCCAGATCGTGGGATTTTTCGGCCCCCACCACGTTTCCTCGTGGAAGCAATACATTCAAACGCAGCGTGTTGGTGAAAACTCCATGCTTCACGTTGCGTATACTACCCGAAAATGCACGAAGTATTTAGCCGAACTCGCCCGATCTGACGACTCAGTGTCTGCGGCTATTTGGCTATTATATGAGTTTCGAGCTGATTTTCTGTTTTACGGAAATTTACGTGTTGACAACTAAAATAAAGTCTTCTGGTACTATACATGTAATCAAATATTAGGAAGACTTGAATTATTTAATGATTATGTTTTTCAGGTTTTTTTAATGAATATTTTAGGTTATTCAATTCTACGGGGAATATATTTTGATGAACTTTAGGTTCGTAAAGTTAAAATATCCTATTATAAAAAGGACATGAATTTCGGCTAACTTCATAGCGTTATCTTTACATGCATTTCCTGCATAAACACTGGTTACGCATGAAGTGAGCGTCAAGTCGTGAGTATTCTCGACTTGGCGCGAGGATTTCAATTTTCATTTCACTTTCTATAAACGAAACACGCGCACTCAAGCGCGCGCCTAATCTCGTATTCAATAAATTTTATGAGAATTTGAGGTTAGGTTAATGCGATGTGGTTACGTTTTTCATTATTTATGTTTTATTTTTGAACTTATTTTAAATATTGTAAAGTGACAATGATAGGAAATGGTAATTATTTTTAATTTATTTAATTAATCAACGTTTTTACTCTATAAACACCTCTAATAATTACTTTTATTTTCATGCTATTATCTTTAGGCGGGAAAATTTGAATTACAATTTTATTATTTACGTATTTATAGAAAAATATTTGGCTGAATGGTGTTTTCTTTCTTGTCTTATTTATTTTCATACTATTTTAGATTATGTAATAACAATTTTGGGGATTATATTATTATAAAAAGCCGAAAAGTTATTAACTTGACATCATGCATACTTATATCATCTTTACAAAATTAAATTTTCACAATTTTATTTTAATTGTATAATAATTGTAATTGTAGAAAATTAATTGTAAATTATTGCAAAAGAAATTTATCAAAATTTATTTCATAAAGAAATATCTAATGATTTTAAAAAGACAAGAAATTTTCAAACAGTGTCTACTATGTGTCACCTTTTCTAGTGACAATAAGTACTGTGATGACTGATTATTAATTTATTTCGTTCCATTCTTTACAACTTAACAGCTCTACTATTTTTTTGCTTAAAATTTAAATCCTTAAAAATTATTTAAAAGGAAATAAAAATGGTTTTTGGTATTGCATGGGCATAATTTAGTTGTTAAAGATAAGTCCGTATAGTATCTTAGTAACGAACTTATTTTTACAGTATTTTTCCTTGATTTTTCGTTGTAAATAGTTTTTATTTAATTTGTTTAAATAATTTTAATTTTACGACATTTTTGTACCATGTTTAACCCTAGAGAAGAATAATTAAAGAAAAATATTCTAAAACTACGTTCATTAGTTATTAAAATCCTACAAAGACTTATCTTTAAAATTGCTTTGTCCTTTTAGCTTTTGCCAGATTTGGTCGGATTGTTTTTCAACTCCCGAACAATTCTTAAAATTTTTTTAAATTCCCGCACAATAGACACTCTGAAATTTTTTTTTCCTTTTAAAATCATTAGATATTTCTTTATGAGATAAATTTTGATTAATTTCTTTTACAATAATTTGCAATTAATTTTCTACAATTACAATTATTATACAATTTAAAATAAAATTTTAAAAATTTAATTTTCTAAAGTTGAGATAAGTATGTATGAGATCAAGTTAATAACTTTGTAACGATCTATTTTTCTCCTATCATTCGTCTCACCGGACGCTTCAGTCTACCAGGGTTAGGTATTTTAAAGACGAATAAATAGATCCCAAATTTAGTTAACGAAATATAAAGAATGCTTTATTAACCCTATAATTTACATCTCTAAGTTTGAATTTGTGTGTGAGTAACGAGTGAGTGTATATGTGTGTGTAAATGTTTGTGTGTAATTGAATGATCTAATCATAAGTGTAAATGTAGTGTAAAACGCGGTGACAGAAAATAAGTGTTGTGTGTTTATGTGTATGATTTTTGTAGTTTAGTTAATTGTTGAGTATTTCTCCGGTGTTATGTTTTACGTGTGAACGGAGGCGGAAAGTCTACGGATTCGGTTATTCTTCCTGAAAGCATAATTTACGGCGCTTTCTGATTTATGCTTGACAATATAATTTCCAAGAAAAACGTACAAGGATACACAAGAACGAATTGACGGATTACAATAACATCGAAATCTTAGTCCCCACTTCTACGGAATTTACGGTACGGTGGAAGAAGGGTGGACGAATAGGAAGATAAGTTGTAAGGATCGGTTGTGTAGTCCTTAGTACCTTTTATGAATAGTCATTTATAGATGCGCCTATTTAATGCTATCTGCCGGCTTAATTATTCACTTACAGTTGCGCCTGTTAAGTGTCAATTAATTCCTTTTTACTATTGACTTTGGCGGACTAGGGTTTTTCGGTAGAATAATCGGATTGAGAATAGAAAAGAGAAGTATTCTCGGGTGGAAAAATATTAATAATAAACGCTCCTATTTATTAATATTTTAACATGGATTTCTACAGCCTTAGGTGATCCTATTGACTGACGATTCATTGTCGTGCGGGTGGTTTTAAGGAATCTGTCTGGTGAGCGAAAGGCTTGGAGGGGGGACGGTCGCTATGTAGCGAGATTCTTGACACGGGAGTACGGGAGCGGGGATAACGACTGTGAGGCATGGTAACGAGTGTGCGTGCGGTACGCACACAGGCGTAATCACTCGTTACAACTTTTCGGCTTTTTATCATAATAGAATCCCCAAAATTGTTATTACATAATCTAAAATAGCATGAAAATAAATAAGGTATGCAAGAAAACACCATTCAGCCAAATATTTTTCTATTAATACGTAATAAATAATAAAATTGTAATTCAAATTTTCCCGCCTGAAGATAATAGCATGAGAATAAAAGTAATTATTAGAGGTGTTTATGTGTATACAATAAAATCGTTGATTAATTAAATAAATTAAAAATAATTACCATTTACTATAATTTTAAGTTTACAAAATTTAAAATCAGTTCAAAAATAAAACATAAATAATGAAAAACATAACCACATGGCATTAACCTAACCTCAAATTCTCATAAAATATATTGAATATATTTTAACCACGAAGTAGTATAAGGAGACCCAACTCCATCTGCTATTCCTGAACATTCTGCTAGCAGTTTTCCGAACTCCTTTCATCTAGATCTGTACTTGCGGCACACAGGCTAGCAGACGACAGAGATGAGGAGCAGACGACAAGGGCAAGTTTTTCCGCACTAAAATTTATAGAGGCGTTAGAATCTGTTAGGGTACATTCGGGAGAAAGGAGTTCGGGAAACTGCTAGCAGTTCTTATATTAGAGTTGGGTCTCCTTATACTACTTCGTGATTTTAACAATACGAAGCTAAATTTCATTAATAACAATATATATATATATATATATATATATATATATATATATATATATATAGTTATATACATATAGTTATATAATATTTATATATTATAAAATATATAACATAGAGGGAGAATATCACGTGACCATCAACGCACATGACAAAAATATAGAAAACGTTCATTATTTCTTAGCGAACTCGGCACAATTCTTGGAGGTGGATTTGTCCTACCCCCACTCCTAGAGATAATACTCCTTATTACTCCTTCGTGCTCATATAATAGCCAAATAGCCGCAGAAACTGAGTCGTCAGATTGGCTGAGTTCGGCTAGTACTTCGTGCATTTTCGGGCAGTTTACGCAGCGTGAAGCATGGACTTTTCACCGACACACTGCGTTTGAATGTATTACTCCCACGAGGAAGCGTGGTGGGGGCCGAAAAATCCCACGATCTGGTGACATTGGGGTAGCGTCCCATGATTGCGTTT
>CAJFCO010017923.1:41320-65866 GCA_904066015.1 Synergus gifuensis | reverse complement strand
ACACGTAAATTCTCGCTTTCGATAATTCTGGTAACTGAAATTTAGGTAAAATGACGATTCGGCCGAAGAGAAGTTATGCCGAATATCAATTCGAGCAAACGTAAATTAGGTTGTATGATTATTCGGTTAAACAGAGGTTAGGCCAAATGGAAGTTAGAATAAGCGGAAATTATGTTAAATACTAATTCGGACAGTTCAAATTTTAGTTATATGAAAATTCGGGAAAACGTTAATTAAGTTGAACGAGAGTTAGGGAACGTAGAAATGAGGACAAATTTTAATTCTGGAAAATGAAAATTACATTCAACGATGATTCCGTTTCATAGAAATTAGAGCAGGTTTTAATTCGGAAAAGGAAAATTTTTGTTAGACGATAATTCGGAAAATAATAAATTTGATGCAATGGGAAAATGAATGGGTAAAGTGAATATTTGGCCGAATAGAAATTAGAGAAAATTTTATTTCGTGAATTTTTAAATTCAGATAAATTATGTTTCGGCAAAATAGACTTTAGGAACAATGGAATATGGTTCAAATAGAAAGAAGGTTAAATACTATTTCGGGCAAACAAATGGTTATTATGTCAAATGAAATTTGGGTGATATTCATGCGCCTCAATACACAACCTACACAGAAATGAAATTTTTTTAGTTTTTCATGAAAATAATAGTGCACAGACGTCCGTGTTCACATTCTTATTCTTTACGTCTGTGCATTTTTATTTTTTTTAAAAAGTTAAAAATTGTGAGAAAAAAACTGTGTTATCTAAATTTGCTCATATGGTAACAGACGAATATACATACATATTGAAGCACTGTTTTCAGAAGTTCGATTTTAGCAAAACGAAAATTTTTTTTTAATTTTGAAATAGAAAAGGAGTCAATATCGGTCCGTTTTAATTTTTTATACCCTTGTTCAAAGTTTCAGGGAAAAATATTCATTTTTCTGGCCAAACAATGGGGTTATTTGATCAATCATATTCAACACTTGGACTGTTCGCTGCAAAATAAAAAATCTAACTTTTTGACTTGCCCACAAACAAAGGTAGGCCATTTAGGTTTCTTTTTATATATATTTTCTTTTTCCAAATTATTAGGCTGCAATATTCCGCACTTTGGGAATAAACTTGCAGAAAGCATAGAGCACCTAACCTCAAAGTGACAAATGCATTACGAATTTTAGCAAATTGAAACTTTTTTTCATTGTACAAGATTAAAAGAGTCAATATCAGTCCGTTTTAATATTCTCTACCATTTTCCAAAGTTTAAGGGCAAAATATTCATTTTTCTGACCAAAAAATGGGGTTATTTGAAACTCATATTCTGAAAAGTTTCACATGCCCTTGAAGCTTACCTGACTTCCGAAGAACCCAACTCCACATTGTTTATATATTATTTTTATGCCTTAGCAGAGTTTCATACTGTCTGGGATGCGTCCGCATAAATATATTTTTCATCCTCAGAAATCGCATATTTATACAGTTAAAATGTGCAAAGCTTGCACTAGGCTATATATGATACAACAACATACGAGCTTTCAAAACATGTGAACCCAGCTATCATGGTTAACACCAGCCTCCCTATCCGCCATCAAGGAGCAGCAGCTCTCAGACTTACGTGAGTATGTAAGGCGACGACTGCGCACCCAGACGAGAAGTCTGAAGCTGTTCGCTAAGAAACATTCGCTTTTTGGAGTTTTCCTGTCAATTTTATAGAAAGTTAAGTGGGTGAAATATTCTAGTTTTTCGCCAAAGAAAAGGAATAAAATTCATCTCTTGGGTCTCCGGAATAAAGGTAGGCGCCCGTAATTCTGAATTTCATCAGAATTAGGAAAATATGTCATTTAGAGTTCTTAAAGTTTTAGAAGGTTAAATAACCTTTGGCCAACGCCCAAGTATGGCATAGAGCCGTTTTCTTTGTACTGTTGAGTATTTAATTAGAGAATATTTAGTTGAGTTTAAAGTTTAGTGAGTATTTGGATTAATTTCAGTTTTTGTGATAGTATAATTAGATATAACTTTGTAATTTCGGAGTTCTGAATTCAAAGTTATATAACGACGAACCGACGCCCAAATGAGGTATAGAGCCGTCTCTCTCTTTCAGTATTTGAATGTTGAGTAAATTAATCGAGTTTCCTAAGTTAATCCTAACTTTTGTTAATTACACTGTTTTTTCATGAGTGTACGGCGCCACTTACCGACCGAGCACGGTTCTGTTCCATGCTAAATTACTCTAGGTAGGCATATTACCCTCAGTGGGTAATGCAGATTCCTGTCAGTGGATTAGCATCGGACGATATGTCAGGTATCTACCTTATCCTACTTACCGATCTACCTTACCTACCTCAACCAGAACATTTGAACTTTTTGGGGGGGTTGACGCAGATTACTTAGGATGGGAAATTCAAGTTGCGCAGTAGACACGTTCGCAGAAATAGAAAATGGCGGTCTTTTTGAATACGCATGGGAAACCATCTGCGCATGCGTCAGTACCAAATGAAGGTTAGTAGAGGTGATGGGAAATTCAACTAATACAAATTAAAATGGTACAAGATCTATTACACTGTTCCATGCTAAACTACCCTCGGTCAGTAATGCAGATTCATGTCAGGGGATTAGCCTCAGTCGATATTTCAGGGATCTAAATTGCACTACTTACCGTTATACCTTACATTACCTACCGTTTTCACCAACCTTAATCGTGATTCCCTTAATTATCTTTAAAAAAAATTAACTGATAGGAACTCCCTTTACACAGACCACTTACCGACCGTACAATTACTGACGGGTGCATGCAACCTTACACTGAGTCGGTAATGCACATTTCTACCACGGATTCTAGCTTGGTTGATATGACAGTGACCTACCTTACCGACCAAGTGACTTAATGTTTTAATTACCGAGTCTTTGAATTTCCCGCGCATTTTCTGTGTTCCCGCGTACGCGCACGCAGCCTGTGAAAGGGGGTCAGCAGTGCACTTACAAACTGTTTTATACCCTCTGTCGGTAATATACCTTATCGACAATGTTAACTTAACTATACTTTAACATTACTTTAATTTTAACTTAACTATACTTTAACATTACATAAACGTTAACTTAAATATACTTTAACTATACTTTAACTATACTTTAATGTTACAAACGTAACTTCATTGTTTTTTTAAATCCCTAACTTATTGCCAATACTTATAATAAAGAACAGATGGAATTTGCTGAACTTGCAACTTTTCATAGCAATAAATTGAAACCAATAGAGGACTAATTCGAATGAACGAATTTATATTAATTTTAAAGATTAATTATATGCATACATTTATATATTTACATATTTATTATATTTAGAATTAATATGTTAAAGAGTGAATGACCTTTATAAGAATGCATGGATAGTTAATACATAGGAAAAAAAGAAGGAAATAGAAGAAGATTGAGAAAAATGGTAGCATAACGAGCACTCGCACACATACGTGAGGTATGCACGGATAAATGATACTCGCGCTAGCAGTTCACCCACACTAGCATAGACACCAAGCTATCGCGTGCACTAAAACATAGCCACGCATCTGTGTACTCGTAGGTACATCTCCGATCTCTCCCGTTGACGCCATTCTCCGCTATTCTTTATGCAACTCATCCTACCCTTATAAGCGCCCACCCCTATTTTGATCAAAATTTCGACTCTAAATAACTCTTAAACTACTGATCCGATTTTCATGAGATGTGAACAGCGCTCAAATGAATGAATTCCACCTCCGATGACAAGGTCATACGTAATAATTTCCAATATTTTGGAATGAAAGGTAGAACCTGCAATTAACTTGGAATTAAAACAATGTCCAAGACAATAAAATTGAAAGTGCATCAGGTTAAACACCTTAGTGGAATTCATCATTTCGCAAACCAATATTCGGTTTCGCGCTGATCATGAGTCAAAGTACTTTCATGCACGTGCATTATTGCAGTCAAAGCGGACACCAAAGTAGTCAAAAGAGTTAATAATCCTCTCCCTAAATCATGCCATATCAACCGACCAATCAGAAACTTCGACTTGACGAAATTTTCCACTTAATTGGTCGGCGATGCATCTAGAAAATACACGGATTCGAAATCTTTAATCGCCAGTCAACTAGTTCGTCGTCCTTCTTGTAACATCAAGAAGTCTTCGTTTCTAAACTCGCTCGTCCGGTCGGAAGGGGAAGTCTGTAACGTCCTACCGCGGGGAGCACAAGAGCTTAACGTTTAGGACGTTAAAGTCTTCTAATCCTTTGTCCGACGGAGTGATTAGCGCGATTCAAAGTGTTTAGATGCACCGCGTAAACCCTTACGGTTGCACCCCGTACTTGCCTAAAAAACGGACCGCGTAAAATTCCTAACTAGGGAGCGTGGACGCTAACGCGAGGATCGTATTCGAGACGACCCTCCCTTTAAATCACGACCTTTGAATAATATTGTTGAATGAATATAACAACAATAATATTCAAAGGACCAATTCAAAAACACGAATAATAATCCGTTCTCGAATCTCAAAACGAGAAAGAATTTTATTCGAAACGGTAGTTTGAGTTCACGCGGAAAAGTAGTGGGAAGGGGTGTTGTGTTTAAAACCACCCTCATCGCTTCAGATAAATTCACCTCTATCTTTTCGGCGTGAAAGCAAATCAAACGCGAGACGTGGGGAATGGGGAATAATTTTGTGCATCGCTTTTGTGCGTGTGTGAGGTCAATTCCCCATAAAAAAACTAGAGTTGCCCTTTCCAAATGGTAACGCCCAGAATTATTTAAATTGGCCCAGTCGAAAGGACTTCGACGCGATTCTAAACATCTCTTCTATTTCCTTCCGACTGGTCGGATAAGTCTTAGAACGATAAGGACAACAAGCAAACGCAATGAGTCTAATATTGTATCGTTCCAATTCTTTCATTCAATAATTGTGTACGATAACAAATAACTTTACTCTCTTTTCAAAATTGTGCTCTCGATCGTTCAACGCGAAGTTAAACCCTATTTTAAAATTAAAATAGTAATTTAATGTCGCTCTACAAATTTCTGAAATTTCAATAAATTCACGTAGAACCAGACATCAACAATTTATTTTAATTTCTCATTTTTTTAAAAACCCATTAATTCAGGAAAAGACCTTTGGATGAGGGTAGATAATTCACGTTTCCAAATTACCAAGGAATCAGAAACTTCTCTTTCTGCATTCCCTTAAATTGTCTAAAGTTGCGCAACCGCGAGGGAGACAGAGATTTTCATTATTAAATTTCTTTTTTTTAAATAATTATTCGGTTCGTTACATTAACAATACATTAATTTGTGTACTTAATATTTTTTTTCTTTTATATATTTTTTTTCTGTGTTCATTGTAGTTTTAATTTTTTCTTGTGGTCATTGTAGTTTTAATTGTTTATTGTGTTCATTGTAATTTTAATTTCTTTAAAAATGTTTAACTAAAAAAAAATATCTTTCTTATTTAAAATAATAATCCATTCATTTACACACACACTCACTCTTCACCTCATGTTTTTTTTGTTTCTCTTTTTATTTGTTTTATTTTTTTTTGCATGAAGCTTTCTACATTGCATGTTCAATCACGCTTCTTTTCATGGATTTTTTTTAATTCTATGTAATTTAAGCCTAAATATATACTAAATGATAAGTCTAACTATATATTTTAAGATGATTTATTTGCATGATCATCATCATCTTGTACATATTTATACATTCTTAAATTCTATGCTATTATATGGGCCACCATTGAAACGCGGTTGAAGCTGCTTCATAGCATCTTCCTGAATAGCATTCAGCAGCTTCCTGCATCATCTCCAGGGTGGACTCTTCTTCAAGAACCTTCAGGTTACAAATATTAGATGCGCAACTTTGCTTCCGCCATTTTGCGATAGATGACTGCAGCGGTAAGTGCTGCTTGAAATAGGCAGGTCAAAAATTTCATACAATAAGCTTGGACATCTGTCAACATAACGAAAGCACCACATTAGTGAATTTGTGTTTGCATCAGAAGTGTATTCTCGATCGAAGATGTCAGTTTTCGAGACAAATTCTCGTCATTTGCGGGAAGTGTTGATTTTCTGCTTTAATTTGAAGAAAAATGTGACTGAGGCTCACTGAATGCTCTCAAGTGTTAACGGTGAGGCTTCTCTTAGTAAAAGAACGTGTCAAGAGTTGTTTCAACGCTTTAAGAGTGGTGATTTTGATATTGAGGAGCGGCATGGCGATGGAAGAAAGTGGTGTATTATGAGCTGTTGAAATCGAGTGAAACCATCACAGGGGACCGGTATCGAACGCAGTTGATGCGTTTGAGCCGTGCATTGAAGGAGAAACGGCCACAGTACCAAGAGAGACACGATAAAGTTATCCTGCAACATGACAATGCTCGGCATAGGTCAAAATGCTCACATATCGCAAAACCCGTCAAGAAATACTTGGAACCCCTAAAATGGGAAGTCTCACCCCACCCGCCGTACTCTCCAGACATTGCTCCTTCCGACTACCATTTGTTTCGATCGATGGCACATGGTCTAGCTGAGCAGCATTTCCATTCTTATGAAAAAGTCAAAGAATGGATCGATTTGTCGATCGCCTCAAAAGACGCATCGTTTTTTCGAGATGGTATCCGATATTTGCCCGAAAGATGGCAAAAGGTAGTGGCTAGTGATGGACAGTACTTTGAATCATAAATTCTTATTCTTCTTCTTTTGTTTTCATGTACAAGTCTTAGACCTATTTGTTTCAGACAGAGCGCATTCTGAGATGTTAGTCTCTTTCGTTGAAATTTACTTCAGGAATTACACTGACCTTTTGGAAAACTTTGTTAATTTTAAATAACCTTTAATTGACCTTGAACATTACAATTGACCTACTACTTGGGTACATGCTTGAACGTAGAATTTTCCGCTCTATCTATTGCAGATGTAAAAAAAAGGGGTTTCCATTTAAAAACACAAATTTGACCTTCAAAAAGCCATTAAGGTCAACCTCAAGGTCAAAATTAAGGTCACCATTGAATTCTCCGCTGAAATTTACTTCAGGAATGACCTTTACTTTTTTGAAAAATATTTTACCTGAGGAAATATCCAACCGTCCTGGGACTTTTTAGACACCCTGTATATAAGTAAAGGAAGGTATCATAAACATAATGACATTATCTCAATTTTGACAATAATTGCAGATACGCTCATATTTATTTGCACGGCAGATTAGGGATGTTCGATTCTTGGAAAAGAATCGATTCTTAAATCGAATTAAAAATAATCGATTCACGTAAAAATCGAATGAAAATAATCGATTTTTCAAAAATCGATATTAAAAAAATTGAATTTTTTTTGTTTTAATTTCTTTCTTTAATATTTATGATTGAAAATTTCTGAATGTTTAAATTAATGAATTTTTGTATTGATTATATTTGTAGCTATAAAAATTTTTTAAATATTGATTCATTTACTTTGAAAATAATAAAGAATGAAATAATCTTGAAATTCTAATTGTCGTTTTTAGTTGGCACAATATTTCTGGATAAAATATAATTTAAACAAAATATTTCGTTCATTTGAACCTTCGAAACTTTATTCACATTTGTAATTTTTAGTTTAAGTAATCGCCTTTTCAAAATGAAAGCACAGGAATCTATTCGTAAAAATATTTATTTTATTATTGCTTTTATATAATTTAATTATATAATTTCAATTAAATTTAGAACTTTTAAACATTAATAATACTGAACTGATATCATGATATCTCGGATCACCTACAGTCTCATTAGTACATTAGTACATTTTCACCTGAAAAATGAAAATTTTAACCCTTACTTGCCACACCTTCGCGGAGTAAAAAACGCTTGCCAAACTGAGGTGCCGGCCACCCCAACCATAAAATCTGTAATAAAAAATTAACTAATGTATATTTTTCTTTGACAATTTGTTTGTCTCGAATTATTGACAAATGTTGATTTAAATCGATTTTCTTCACGTTTCGGTACTTTAAATTAAGAGAAAAAAAATACTGGGGTATAATCCACCTCAGTGTGGCAAGCAAGGGTTAAATTAGATCAGAATTTAAATAATAAAAAATCAGTTTTAGAACTGTTTAAGGTTTTATATTAATTATTAAATTAATTACCTATAGTTGCCATTTTTCTTTTGACAATGAGTGTAAAAACAATAATTGTTGCAAATGCTCAGGCGAAATTCGGCTTCGGTAGTCTGTCATAATATTTCCTGCACTTGAGAAGAGACGTTCAGAAGGCACAGAGGTTGCAACGATGAAAAGGTATTTTATTGCAATAACGCTAATTATTGGGTAAACGGATTTACCAATACTGAATTACATCAGCTTAACGATCTATATAAGGTTGGCTTAAGTATTGTTTTAAGTCTGCTGGAATTGGAAGCTCCTCTTCATTTGTCTGCAGCATACTGCTGCTAGTTTTATCTTTCAAAAGCTGATCGTGGAAAGACCACAAATCATCGAATAAATTTGGCTGCTGTACGTCCACACAACTTTCTGAAATTGTACTGGGGTGGTATTATTGTTTATTTGAATTGATTCCTTCATCCAAATGGCTATTTGATTTAGTGCAGTTGCACTTGCCAAAAGCGTGAAGTGCATTTCTTTAAAACGCGGATCCAAAATCGTGGAAACAGCCATTATCTCATTAGTTTCTATGTGGTTGAATCTAGATAAAACTGAATTTTTCATACGGTCAACCAAAACAAGTGCGATAGGTGTTTTTAGCGTCTTTCGAAGGATATCGATTCTATTTTTCATACAACGAAGCAAAGGAATTACTTTTCTGATTGTTAAGAATTTTTCGCCACACACTTCATTTGTTGCTTTTTCAAGAGGACAAAGAACCTCGACGATTTCATTTGTGAGTTGTAGATCCACTGCTGTTAACATATTAGGTGATCCCGGAATACTTAAGAGAACTGAAACTATTTTCTTCGAAAGTAAAATAAATCTTTGAAGCATATTGTAAGATGAGTTCCAACGTGTCTCGATACTTTGGATCAATTTAAGTTCCGTAAGCTTCCCTAAAGCGTCAGCGGCAACAGTTGAATGTTTAAAATAGGTTACTATTTTTTTAACAGTTTTGCACAGAGTAGATGCATCTGGGAAATTCAGCGTGTCTCGAGCAACTAAATTAAGCGAATGAGCAACACACGATATATGTATATTTATTAAATCCAAATGTGTCTTTGATAGCTTTTTTGATATTTGCGGCGTTGTCAGTAACAAATACAACAACTTTCTCTTCTTCTATATCCCATTCAGCTAAGATCTGTCGAACCCACTTCCCTATCACCACAGAAGTATGTCGTTCATATAGTTCTGTTACACCAACTGTAATGGATTGGAGTTCCCCATCATTGATGTAATGTGCTATTAAACCTAAATAGCTTACAGAGTTGTGAGTGTCGGTCCAGATATCACAAGTTATTGAAAAACGTTTAATCCCATCAAACTTTTGCTTAACGTACATTGACAAATAATCATATTTTTCTTTGATTTTTTTCGTGATCGCTTTTCTTCCAGGTACTGTGTATAACATCTCAGTAGTTCTCATTAGGTACCTAAATCCTTCATTATCAACGCTCTGAAGCGGTAAATAATCCTTGACAATCATAAATAAGATGGTATTGGTAATTTCCCCTGCTTTCGTACCTCCATCTGAAAAGACTCATTTTAATCAAATGTAAATGTAGATTATATATAAGGATGAGAATTAGAATTACTTTATTTCACACTTAAACCAATTTTGACATACAACCAGGTACATGCAGTTTTCACAGGATAGGAGTAAAGGATGAAAAATATATTACATACCTCCAAATGATTTCACGTGTTTGAAAGAACTGTCTATTGTTGGCTCCAAAACACTCTCTGTTTTTTCAGAACAATTAAATATATCTGTATGATAAGCTAGACACTGGTGAACGAGAATCAACTTTAGTCAAATCCACAGCATACTTGACGCTTTATTATTGTTAATTAATATAATCATATTTAAAAATAAATAAATAATATATTTTTAAAAATTAAGATTTTTCCAAGTGTGGATTGCTACTTGCTGTTTGCCCGCAATGTGGCGCAATCCCCAAAGCTGGACATGCCGACGAGGTCACCATCCACAGAGGTGGAGATGCCAACGAGGTCATCATCCCCAGAGATGCTGCTGAGGTCGCCATCTCCAGAGCCGGAGATGCTGCTGCTGAGGTCGCCATCCCCAGAGCCAAAGATGCCCCGGACGCCAGCACCACCACCAACGCCATCGCCGAACATCAGCCCGGCACCATCTCCAACGCCTGATCCTGGCAGCAGGGATGGAGGAAGGCAGCGCCGCCGCCACTGCCACCATCATTGCTACCGTCATCGCTGTCACCGTCACTGCTGTCACCGTCATCGCTGTCACCACCATCGCCATCACTAATTATTAATAATAATAAAATAATAATAAAAATTTTTATTTTAATCCTGCGCATGCGTCTTTAAGTTAGTGTTTAAGATTGTAATAAAAAAAAAAAGGTTTTTACGCATGCATTGCGAGTGGTGGGGTAAATTTTAAGAAGAGGAAGTGGGGATATCCTCCTATAAAAGGAGTGCAAAATCGCTAGTTGATCATTCCGTCGCATCGTTGGATGCATGCTTCATCAGCATTCCTGAAGAAGAAGAAGATTAGCGATCTGCAACGAAAGGTAAGTATCTATTCTATATGTTAGTGCATGGTAGTTTTGCTTTTAGTACATGGTAGTTTTGATTTTTAGTACATGGCTTTTAGTGCATGGTAGTTTTTCTTTTTAGTGCGTGGTAGTTTTGCTTTTTAGTGCATGGTAGTCTTGCTTTTTTTCAGTGCATGGTGTTGGAGAAATAAACTAAAGTTTTTCTTAAACTTTAGTATACTCAAGAGAGAGAGAGAGAATTCTACCAAAATGGCTGGTGATCCACTCAACCTCCTTGATGGGTGTGAGAAGTTCATCCCACAAGTTGAAGAAGGTCTGCGCCTCCTATTAGCACTTTCAATATGTGGAGAGACATCAGAATATATCCAGCGCTGGATAAATAAGTTCGATGCTCTTACTAATACTATTAAAAATACAATAGGTTTAACGACACCTAATATTAAAAAATCCTTAAGTATTAGTGAACAAATTGTATGCCTACGTTTTCACCTCAATCCATTACTAAAACGAGGTGAAGGTGTAAAAGAGCGTGATTCTCTTACCGATCGTGTAAGATGGGCTGATTCTGATGCAGCCTTTAAATGCCGATTACAAACTGGTATAATTGTAAATATAGTTCATAAGGACATAAGTGCATTTCTAGATGACGCTTTCGTTTTATTCGAAAATCGTATTAGATATACACTAGATAAGTATGGTGCGATAAAAGTATACGCCGAGCTTGGTGTTAAGTATAGAAGAGTCGTCAACGATGTTGAAAATGTAGAATTAAAAACATTTATTGCGAAAACAAAGGAAATTTTTCCTACGACTCTTCTAGATGATTGGTTCAACGATCATGTAAAACAACAAATCCTTAAAAAAGTTGAAGAGTTCGAAGAAACCGACTCCGATTGGAAACTTCATTCTATTGTAAAACTGCAAATTAATGTAAATAAATATAATCCTTTGCGGGCCAGTTCTTACATCCCTCTACCACTATAAATTAAGAAAAAACAGGTATGTATAATATTAATGTTATAAACGCTGACAATGAATGTTTTAAATGGGCCGTGTTGTCAGCCTTATATCCCATTGACAGACAAAATCATCCTGATCGTGTGTCTAAGTACAAGCAGTATGAGAGACAGTTAGATTTTAGCGGAATAAGGTTTCCTGTTTCTTTGAATGATATTCCTAAATTCGAAAATCTAAATAATATCTCCATCAATGTATATGGTCTGAATAGAAGAAAGCTTAATTTTACTGTTGTACCTCTACACCTAACATCTGAAAAGAGGGAACAGAATGTAAATCTTCTTCACGTTCAAGACCAGTACATTGATGAGAGTCTTGATGCTGAATATTATTACGACAGTAATGATGATGAAGAAGAACAAATCTTTAACTTCCATTATGTATGGATTAAAGACTTGTTTAGACTTATCAGCCGTGACTTGTCTAAACGTAATGGTAAGAAATATTTATGTGCAGACATGAAGAAAGATATCCACATGTTCTACACGTCCAACTACCCTCCGAATAACATCTATGGTATTCCGCAAGTCAACAACAAAATTGTCGGTCTCATGAAAGACGAATGTAGTGGTAAAATTATTACATAATTTGTTGCCTTACGGAGCAAAATGTATAGCGTGCGAGTTAATGGCCAAGACATTGTAAAAAAAGCGAAAGCTGTAAAGACCGGCGTGGTCAAGAAATTCATCCATTTTGATGACTACGTCGACTGCTTGAAAAATTTTAAACGGCAAACGCGGACCCAATATACAATAAGATCGCGCCTACACAATGTAGAAACCGTAAGGCAGTTGAAAATAGCCTTAAGTCCGTACGATGATAAAAGGTACCTTCTCTCTGAAAATACAGACAACCTCGCATGGGTTCATTATAGGATTAAGGATTTGGATGATGAAAGAATGGATGTAGATAGTGAATGAGTGTGTGTAAATATTGTAAATATAGAATTAAGTTTAATACTGTAAATATAGAAATTGTTCTAAATAAAACAAGTTTATTTTATTTATTTATCGTTTTCCTTCAATCAAATTACCTTAACACTATAGATAATATAAAACTTAACTATAATTTAACATTACTTTAATGTTAACTTAACTATACTTTAACATTAACTTAACAATACTTTAACATTACTTTAAGATTACTTTAACATTACTTTAATGTTAACTTAACATTAACTTAATTAAAGATCAGAGTTTTTTATCCAACTGTTGTGTGAACTGTCAAAACCTAGCCATTTGACATAAATTTTATTTCCACGTCTCTTCAGGACCTTCTCTACAAGATAAATGTCTGGATATTTAACTTTTAAAAGTTCCTGTTGATAAAATACTCTAGCTACCGATTGATCTTGATAGTCTTTCAGTTTGTATGTCACTGGTTTGGTAGGTATCACTTTGTCAACAGTAAATATTTCGATTGTCCAATTTGGTGTATATCCTTTCTCAAAGACGTTCTTAAACTTGCTTATTCGAACTCTGTCACCAACTTGGAACTTTGTTTTTCTTGAAGGAATTTTTCTTTGCTTGAAGAAACGTTGCAAAAGTTCCTCTTCATCTTCATGTCCAACATCATTAGGCTTCATACCAATAGTTCGATGTTTTTATTGTTATATTTGAAAAGGAGAGTGGGTAAGATATCTAACCACTTGTAAATTACCTTGCAAACTGAATTGCGGTCACATTCAATTTTTAAGTGTGCGATTGAATCGTTCAAAAATTGATGCTTTTAGATTACTATAAGTTGAATACAGTTTGGTGTTATATTGCTGCATTAAAGTTTTAAATTGTGAGTTGTAAAACTCTTTACCTTGTTCAGTATGTAAATTTTGTGGAACTCGTCCCTGTACAAGAATGGATTTCATAGCTTGAGTAACATCTTCTCCATTTTTACTCTTGGTAGAAACAGCCCAGGCATAATTTGAAAATATATCTATCACTGTAAGCAAGTATTTGAAACCCTTATTCTCTCGAGAATATGGAATCATTTCAACTAAATCAGCTTGCCAGGTGTCATCTATACCACGCATTATCACACGGCGACGTGGATAATTTTTTCTTGCTGGCCAAAGACAAATCATTCTATAAGAAAGGCATTGAAAATTTAGAAAGACGTTGGAATGATTGTATCGCTATGGAAGGTGACTATGTTGATGAAAGTAAAGTCGAATTTTGGAAAAAAAATGTATTTTTACTGGTTAGTCCCGGGTCTTAATGACCCATGTATTACATCCCCTACCGACACTCCTATCCAACGAGACGAGTAACGACTCTAACTCTTCAGCATTCCTCGTTGACTTCTTGGGACGAAAAGAAGGTCGGAAGTAGGAAAACTATTGACCTGGCAACACCCATTCAATTTTAGTTAATATTGCGCGAAATACAAACAGAATAAATTATTATAAGAATTACAAATACCCATCACATGAAGGATGTTTTGACGTTCGATTTTGAAGGAAATAAGGACGTTAGTTATTTCAATAGCAGCACTTCTCCCGCCAGCCGTCAGATTTCCCCACCTCTCGAACCTCGAGCGAGCTGTGTCAGTCAACATCCATGGCGCGCGGAACCCCCCACGTCCGGCCAGAAGCCATATTTTTTTTGTTTCAGGAGTCTGGACACTCTGGACGATACTTTGGTAAATTATGCATTCTCGTTATCACTCACGATTTTTGTGGACACGTTAATGGATGCTCAGACATCCTGTGAGTCGACAGCGAGTATTTCGAGATATAAGTGCAGGATGCATTAGGAACTTGCCACTGCTGTGGAGAGCGATATAATTCCAGCATTAGTCACATGATTCAAACAGCCGCTGCAATTGGCTGGCAAATAGACTCGCCTAGCATTATGGCGAATCTGGATTTCCGTCTTCACCTCGTGCGTTTATTCGGTTCCACATAATTAGGATATAATGTTAATAATATGTTAAAATGTTTAAATTCAGTGACTTTTTTCTCGGACATGTGGTTCGGTTGTAACGCTGTGTAGCGTACCTGCAACGTGTCTGTTTAAATTTTGAATTCTTCAAATTCAAACTCCATTTGCCATTTCGATAAAATTTAATTTGATTTAAATAATGCTGTGTAAATTCGGCCTAATCGAATTCTTTCAAGTTTCGCTGAATGTATTACAAACTAAAGATTAAATTAACGAGTTTCGATTTCTTTTCGTGCGCATTTGATTTAGAATTTAATTTATTAGAATTTATTTGGAAATTTTCAATTTCGATTCCATAAATTCTTGTATCTATTATCATTAGTTTCCGATTTTGTAAATATAGCAAATTTTTTCCCGGAATTCTGGTCTCAAATTCATTCTGGTGCGAATTACATAAGACCCACAACCTTGAGATGTCCTTAGTTATTCTGTTATTAGATTTTCAGATAATTAAGATTGGTGACTCAGAATTCATTGCTATTTATTTCGATAAATAGCTGGCGCCCGGAAAAATAGAAATTCGGATTTCGAAGGGATTAATATTTTAGGATTGTCGATACGCAGTCTTTCTCTGATTTAATTCTTCTTTAATTTAAACTCATCTTCCAGGATTAGTACTGTGACGTGGTGAATAGACTTACAAATATTATTTAAATGTATTTCAGTAATATAACCAAACTTAATCTTTCTTAGGAATATACATTTACTTTTTAATTTAAAGGCCTTCGGATACAAGATTTGGAGTATCTATCGAGATTTTCTAATTCTTGAGTGTGAATAATTTATTTTCGTCAAATTTACGCTTGTAGTAATAAATATCTTAATTGCAAAAAAACAATAAATAATAAGAAAATGTTTCATTAAGCAGAAATTCAAAGTCTGTTTTAATATTTTACTTTGATTCATAAATCATTCTTACACTAAATGTCTATTAAAAATATTTACAGACCCTTAATACGAAGAAATCCATACCTTTGGGCAGACTATCAACCATCCTACATAATATAGCATGCTATCTAGACTGTTTACCATTGGAAGCTGGCTTGGGACCTGGGGCAATTACATGGAGTGGACTATTATCTCAATTCGAAGGATTTTTCCGGAAATTAGTTATATTATTATCATCAATACAAGACATCTCACCAGCTCTTAGAATTATGATATCTATTCTAAAAGTTCCAGGAATCCAACAATCAAAGGTAAGAAATAAGAACGAAAATAGATTAGGATTAACTTACAAAAGATGAATACATATATAGATAACGTATGAAAATTTAATTTCTTCCTTAGTATTAAATTCATGCAGTGACTGTAATGCAGACATTAAAATACTCTAATGGCAGTCGCAAACCTTGTAAAATGCAGCGGGAAGTTCTATAAACAACAAATACACATATACATAATTGACACTATAAATTAATCCGAAAAGGCTCTGCGGTGCGAACGTCTCAGCACTGTCTCGAGGACTACAGCGACGGGTGCACCGCATTACTATTTATTATTCATTTTATTTCTTGAACTCGAAAAAAACATCATCTTGTGATTCAGGGAATCAAAAGATAAAATCTTGGGAATAATTTTTAGACCAAAAAAATTTTTGTGGACATTCAAAAAAAATATAAAAAAATTTTCTATTTTGAAAAAAACGGTCACATATTCAATTTTTGGATAAATGTCTATAACCATTTGATAGATCAGGAAAAGTCTACGCAAAATAGATAGGACAAAATCTTGTTTATTCCAATACAAAATCCAAACATTCCACCTCTTCTATTTCGGTCAATTTTCATCCTATTCAAAAAAATGTTTTGTGTAAAGTACTACCTAATAATACTACACTTCGCCCAAGTTTGAGTTCCATTAAACAAAATAAAATTTCAAGGTGGACACATTTAAGAGAAAATGCCCCGTATATGTAATGTTTATATCTCGTCTTTGCATATTCTTTCGCCCTGTTTGCACCGAAATTGGTGTCTATTTCAGTTTTATATTTGATGTGATTGTATTGAGTGTGACAATTTTGTGTGTATGTTCTACACACATTGTAATATTATTATTTTTAGGTAGTTAAGGAAGAATAATAATATACCTTCGGCACTAAATTGCAGGATTAGTAAGATAAGATAAACTTTAATTTTTCCTGGCCGCCATATCATTCTTGGATCAATAAAACAAAAATAATAAAGTCAAAAATATCGAAAAATAAGAAACATTTAGGGCTTTCTTGGCCAACCAACTAAGAGAATTTAATTTAATCAGGGCTTTCTTGGCCAACCGATTAAAAGAGAGAGATATGCATCAAACAGCAAATATTAATAATCAGGGCTTTCTTGGCCAACTGATTACAAAAATTGAATTAGGACTTTCTTGGTCAACAAATTCAATTAAGAGAAGATAAGATAATTTTTAAGAGAAGATAGATGTTATTCCTGAAATAAAGTGAACCGGAATTTTACCTTTGGCTAGCACGGCTCAACGGTAATTGGCTATTTTATAATTCTCTCCAGGACATAACAATTTATTTTTAAAAATTAATTTAAAAATTAAAATAATTATTCTTTATATAATGTAACGGTATACTACACCATCATCGCATCACGCCTACCTATAGGCATCCACGACTACACATGGTCGGCACGGTAGAACGCCAACAGGTATAAATTGACATCAATCAAATATCGATCCAATAATGATACAGCTTTAATCACGCTAGGCTCGCACAGCAAACTGCTACCACAGCAAAGATGACATTTTTTCAACATATAAGACGAACGAACTTTTCATTCGTCGCTCTTCGCCAGACTGAAAGCTGACCAGCATCACTCATCGGCACGAATCCCAGTGGTGACTTCGACTTATTGTTAGCCAGGTACGCTGCTCCAAGCTGAGGTTTCTTGTTATTCATCTTTTCTTTTAACCTACCCTAGTGAGGGGTAGTTTTTTCTTTTAAGGCACCAGTGTACTTAGTTCCATGCTGCTGGTGCTCTATATTTTTTACTCGCCAATTTATTTCTCTCACGCTCAGTTCTTTGTGCACGCTGCACCAAGCTGCGAAGGGCTGACGGTGAGATTTGTTCTTGGGGTTGCTTTTCTTTTTGATAGGAGATTTAATTGCGTCATGGGGAATTAGACCACGGGCTATCAAATATTATATTTATACGGGTCGCGAGGCGCATGGTCTTTCTTTCGTGTTAAATTTCTTAAAGAGGAAACTCTGGTAAAGTTGCGCATCTCTCGTGGGCACGGGAAAAACAACATGTAAGACTGAGCATACGTTGATATCTTAAATAAATTTCCAGTCTGTTTTTTAAGCTCAGTTAGGGACACGAGAGGGTTGTCATATTATGAATTCAATTTTGAACAATCTGATCTGGACAATTTTCCGAAAATATGTTTATTTTACAAGGTCACTAACTTAAGAAGCGGCCGTTGAAAGGCACTTAATCAATAATAGCAATTGATAGGTCAATCTTGTTGTCTTGGGGTGTTATCGTTCGTTCGTTTTGCGATGAATAAATTAGTTTATATCGAGTCATTTTACAACTGAATAACTTAGAATTATATCGAGTCTTTCCGCATACGGGCGACGATAATTCTCCAAGACAGCAACGTTTCTTATTTTGAATGAATAAATGTTTTTTTTTTTGTTTCTCTTTAATTCTTTGTGCGTTTATTGCCTTCCTCGAGAAAACCTCCCACGCCCGTGACGAAAACAGGCCTCTAGCCCATAAGAGGGCATAAGTTAATTACTTTCAGGAACCAATTCGGATTATTCTTTAAGTCAATCTTTCATGAGCCAGAGACGACTTCTCTCTAATAATTACAAATATAAACAAAAGACCCTGTTCTCGTTACAATAAATATATATTTTTTAAATTAATCTAATAACTCTGTGTATACATAATTTTTTATCATTTCATCTGGACGTTGTTTTAAAAAAATACGTAACTATTGCCAAGATCGAACTCGAGAAAATGCCTGATCTGCATTTAGTTTGTTAAAACGTTTTTGTTTGTAGATTGTAGATTGTTCTCCTACGTGTTTAAATATTAAAAGAACCGAGGTCATTTTAGATTCAAACGAATGCGATGAAATTACCGATGATCTAGTAGAAAATGAAAAATACGAGAACGAGGATGATGATAAAAGTGAAGATAACGATTCAGAATGCGTTCCTACGAAAATAGCGAAAAAATGCTGAGTCTGTAATAAGCTAGGACCAACAGAAATAATAATATAAAAATAAGATTAGTGATAGTTGTTTATGTACAATAATTATGTATTTTAAGAAAAGAAATGGCAAAAAATGTATATGATACATTCAAACGACGAAATAAAATGTTAATATGGATGTATATTATGGTCTCGGAATGTATTTAACCCCCCAAAAATGCAATAAAACATGAAAATTGCAATATGCTATCCAACACTGATAAACAAAAACGTTTTAACAAACGAAATACAGATTAGACATGAAATTTTTGAATATTTACTCGCTTTTATCACATGAAACAACGAAAGGTTTCACTTTTTATAAAATAATAATACAAAAAAGTTGTTTGAAATAATAATTTTTCTTTTAAATACAGAAGAATTAAAAATTGATTTTTCAAATGATAACAGATATTATTATTTTGAAGAGCTCTACCAAATTAAAAAAAATCAACCAAATCGGTTAGTTAGTTTCGAAGATAATGATATTTTTTTGGCGTTGCGAGCTTCCCAGCCAGTTTGCGAGAGCCTCGGAAAGTCAGAAAATCACTATCCCCTCTCCTGCGCCACGGTACGCCGACGAGCAGGCTCGCGACGAGGGTTGATTTTCACCGGCTACCGCGAGTAAATGAAGGGTAGCACGGAATCGAGACCTGCGTATATTTATAGTTTGAACGCCGCCCTTTCATTTCATCTAAATTTGAACTCTTAGTAACAAATAGAACGGAAGTTATGAATTTAAAAAAAAAGTTATTTCCCTTCCTATTTGTTATAAACAAACGAGACCTGTCTCAAAATTTTCTATAAAATTCCCACTAGCCATAACCAGAAGAAAACAAATCATTCGATCGTTAATTGTCCAACACAAGAGCACTCGGTCAGAAATTCTTAACCTGATTCCTTTTCGAAACACAAAATCCTGACACCTCAAAATTCCCCACCAAATCCACTGATGGCAAAGTTACGACGGGCATCATAAAAACAGAGCAATTCAGTTGCTCTGGGCAGTCTGACGGAACTTCTTTACGAGTTAAGAAGCATCCCCTTTTTATAATCGGAAAATCAGCGCCCGTCTCGCTAACATCGTTAATTCGTTTTCGCGCAGTTAGCATAACTGCTGGTGTTTTTAGATAACAACCCGGGGCTAAATGTAATAATCCAATTTCTGGGAATGCGATGTAATGGAATGCGATTAGGCTGTAGATGGCACACAATCTGTCCTTCGATTCGGTCAATCAGCGAAAATAACCAAGCACCGAGGGTTTTAATGTAATTCCAGTTTGATTTATCTTGGTATGAAATTTTTGTTACATTGCTTCAGGGCGTCAAATTAGGGTTGCACTGGTAATTGGCTTTCGCAGCATCCTTGTTATATGGTTTCATAAGTTGGTTGGTGCAATTGGCAGAGATAGACGTCCATTTTTTTGCAAAGATTGTTATCCTCGGGTTTTAATAATATATAAGTTCTCTCTGATTCGTCCATTGCAATGAATGTAAAGTCTGAAGATATATATGGTCTTCCTGAACCATTCTTCAAGACTGCTTGTCTTACTAGTAGGGGATGCATTTTATACAACGAGAAATCTATTCTTTCCAATAATGGTATATCCAACAGGGCCTTTAGTATGCCTTCCTCGTAGATAATAGTGACTGAGGATATTTTGGCCAATTCTTCCACACTGATATTCGGTCCATCAATTGGGAAGTTCATCCTTGGGGCATGATCTTGTACATCTCGATAAACAGGCTCCAATTGCTTTGAAGTCAATAGAAATGGATGCAACTCTCCTTTTCTTGAATCAGGCTGCTTGAATCACAGATATGAATCTGTGGGCTGAGAAAACGTAGTCATCAAGCCCTGTTTCTATCATTTTCAATACTTTATTTATGGCAATAGAGTAATTGTATTTGAAATAGAAATCATTAAATTCATGTAAATGGTCTGTGATGTTTTTTAGTTGGTCGTGATAATTATTCATAAGTTTATCATTTGTCTTTGCTCGTTCATGAAGATTGTGAATCTGGGCCTTTACATCGTGCGTTTGCAATCCAATCAAATGTGACATATTTGCTTGAGCGTTGTTTAATTCTTGAATTTTGTTGTTTATTTCTTTACCATCTTCATAATTCAACAACCCTGCTATAGGTTCAATTATTCCTCCTACAAAACCCAACATAGGAGTTGCCCTACGTTGTCTCATTGATTTTGGCAGCCTCAGCAGATTTCTTGATTGCATTTGACGCTTTAATTCAAGAAGTTCTCTGTCCAGATCTTTTTGTAAATTATTTGATCTGTTAATTTTTGGAGACAAATTATAGTCGTTAACCATCCGAATGCAGTGTAGCCCTTGTTCGTCCTCACATGGTTTGATCAGATTTTCAAGTTTTTCCGTTAGATTCTGCAGCGTGTGATTCAATGGCCTAACATCCAGGAAAGTGGTGATTCTCCAGTTGCTTATAATTTTCTTCATTATTCCCATATATTCATAATAGATTCCGGTGCTAGTGTTGAATGGGGTTATCTTATACCCTGGGCCTTGATCAACCTGGTGGGTAAGATGAGTCAAAGCAGTCAAATACAGCCAAGAGAGTTATGAGATACGTGACATCCATTCTCAATAGGGTGGAATCTGGAAAGAGACTTATTTTAATTCAAAATATTTATTGGGCGGAAATTGAAAGGGGGTACATTGGGCACCATTTCAACTTCTACGCTCTCAAGCATCGCCAGGGCTGGATTTTAGAGAATTTAAACAAATACAAAATTAGATTTAGAATTTGAAAAATCTTATATGAAAATTTGGTATTGAAAATCTGTCCAGGCGCTGTCTTTGGCGTTCTTCCTTTTTGATTTAGTCTTTTAATTTACTGTTTTTATTTTTTTAAACCTCCTCACTATTTCCTTTGTTTCCGAAACATCTTTTGATAATTCATAATTAATTTTTGGGAGTTTTTTAAAAATAAAAATATTTTCGTCGGGATTTGAACCTTATTTGGTTCTTTTCTTGGGTTTATGTTTTTGAAGTGGGTCTTTTCCTTCATTAAATTATTTTAAACGAACTTTGAAGGTAATTAGTGATATACAAGTGCTGAATTCGCACTTATTTCATCTCGTGGAGCGAAGTGATTCGGGTTACATGCTCGCACCACCGCTAACATCACGAAAAGGTAAGTGCACCTTCATTATTTATATGCTTCTTGTAGCGACCACACGTGATAAAAGAATAACGAAAGTAGGTATAATTTCTCCCTTTTCCTTTTTCTTTTTTTGTTTTAATTTTATTTGTTATTTAATTTTTTTCATTTCTTTCCACAGTGTCCGGAAATATTGACGAACTTAAGCCAATTTGGAGGCGCCGTGATCGGGAGGACCTCCAGAGGGTCGTAAGGGGCAGAAGAACGGGCCTTTGGATGAAATTAAAAAATAGATACCTCATGTTTATGAGGAAAATCGAAGAAGCAAACCGAAGCGGGTACGCCTCGCGTGAAGAGAGATTACAGTTGCCGACGATGGAAGAAGATTACGAGCGCATATTAGAGTCGTTAGAAACTGACACAGTGTGGTTGCGGGATGTCCGGTTAGTACAAAAGTGCAAGGATTTTATGCATAGAGAAAGTGAGTTCTCGTGTCAAGAGCTCGAAACGCTTAGTGACATGATCGATTACCATGTGTGGTGGCATAGGCAACAAAAATTCGAGGTTAGGTTAGAAAACCACGGAAAGGTTGTGGATTTAGATGGAATAACCGAAACAGATTGTAGGCAGTCAGTACATTCGGATTTTATGGACTTTAGCGAAAGTGATAGTGGAATTTCGCGGGATTATGTTTCGAATTCGCCGAAAGAAAAGGAGCGAAATATAGATTTTGAAATGCGAGTAGATTCTTTAACCGAGAGGCGGAGAAGGTCGTTGGTAAAACAAGAATTTGGTACAGATAGGGAAGAAAGAGAAGAAATCTCATTAGGATTTATGAGAAAAAATACGAGCGAAGGTAGATTCGATGATGCATTTTCGCTCATTGAAAGTGAGGTTAAAACTAATAGTAATAGTAGTCAGTCAGAATATTCCGAAATAAAGAATACTTCGCTGAGTGATGATAAAGGGTTAGATAGTATAACCGAGAAAGGGAATAAACGGATAAATGAAAGGCAAGAATTTCTAAATGCGGATACCGTTCAGTTGGAAGAAACACGGTTTCATCTAACAGTTGATTTCGAGGGTGAGCTTTTCCAAATGTTAGTTGACACCGGGGCAACACATTCGTACATAGGGAAAGCAATGATAGAAAAAGTCTCGAAATTAGGAATTAAGGTAGCAGAACCCACAACGCGCAGCTCGGCAGCTTTAGCCAAAGAGAAAATAATGCGGATAACAGGACAGGTTTCAATCCCATTATTCGTTGATAGGGAAACCCAGAGAGTGTTGGTCAGGTTAGTTCCAGATCTAGAATCTGCAGGTATTTTAGGGACTGATGCGTTAAGAGCCCTTAGAATGACATTGGACTACAATAGTGAGACTTGGTGGGTACCAAGCACACCTTTTACAAAATATAAGATGGAGTCACATCTTGATTCCCTCCCAGAACCTATATGGAAATATTCGAAGGTGTCAAAAAGGCATAAAGTTTCTAAAAATACAGATTTAGGACAGAAGAAACCCATAGCGGAAAACGCGAAAGTATTGAAAAGTAAAAATAATATGGAGTTTAAGAAATCTAGTTTCGATAGAAAGGTTAACCTCAAAGGGGGTCAAAAAACGCGAAATGATGCTAGGATTAATGCGAAGGTGAGGTCTGGAGAATACAGGCTGAAACAAGCCTCAAACCTATCAGTGATTTCGGAGAGAGTCCAAACTCCCAAATCAAATCCCAAAAAATTCATCCCAAGCTCACTCCAGGTTTCACTCGGCAACAAATTTCAGTGCTTAGGTAAAATGACTCAAAAAGAGGATCGTAGCAAGAAAAGATTTGAGAGCAGGGAAAAAAGGATACAGAATTTTGAACAAAGTAACGGGAACGTTAAAAAAGATGTCAAGGAAAAAGAAAGGGTTAAAAAAGTAACCAAAATGGATGAAACAAGTAATTGGAGAAAATTTAACTTTGGAATAGGAAAAAGAAATAGGAAAAGTTATAATCAGGACGGAAATAGAAACCGTATAGAGTTAAAACGGGAAATGTTAAAGAAAAATAATAAAGGTTTAGCATGGAAAGTGTTAGGGAAAAATAAGATTACAGAAAAGTCAAGAAACATGGTGATTTCCAATGGTAACAAGTGGAGATCGGACGTTAATTCCGTTAGGGAAAAAGACAACTGGCGTAAGACCAGGGTAGGTCAGGTTTTTCAAAAACAGAAATTATTTGAGAATTGGCGGTTAAGAGATCCCCAAGGGCAGGTTAATTCTGGAAAGATGAACAAAAAGTGGAAAGGACAGGGTTCTAGAAAAAATCAGGACAATGTATAGTTAAGAAACCTACGATTCAGTAAAAATCACGCGAAAGGATCAAAGAATTACGGTTGGCCAGGTAATTTCTCGGAAATAATTTATCACGTGAGAAACTGTAAAGATTGTCAGAAATTTAGAACATATAGCCAACCTAAAGTAGGGGTGAAGAACAAACACTAGAGCATAAAGTTAAGTCAAATAGAAAGAGAACCGTATAGAGAGAGAGAGAGAGAGAGAG